>JANHGN010003703.1:0-40831 GCA_024605025.1 Megaceryle maxima | reverse complement strand
AAAGGGAAGGGAAAAGGGAAGGGAAAAGGGAAGGGAAAAGGGAAGGGAAAAGGGAAGGGAAAAGGGAAGGGAAAAGGGAAGGGAAAAGGATTTTATCTGCAAGAATGAAGTTTTTAGTTACATGCCTGTAAATTCACATGTCAGTGAAGTCATGCAGTGGAATCACCCTCATCTTGACCTGGTCATATTACTTTGCAAATATTTCTCTTAAGGCTGGATAATCATTTTGAAGTTGGTGGTGAAATACAGCACTCAAATACAGTTTACCCAAATACAGCACTCAGATACATACCCTGAAGCTGTATGACCAGCTTAAAAAATCCCACATATTACCTTTTTTACTCAAGATATTTGGAGTTTTTGCTTTGTTTCGTTCTAGTTTTTAGACCATACTTCCAGTCTCCCTGCAATTCAGACTAAAAACTTGATATGCTAATATGAAAAAATTCTCAGATAATAATGACTCTCTATGTGCTACAGTTTTATGAAATATATCACAAAATCAGGATATTTGCAATAAAACAACAAGAGCTTTTAGCTCCCCATTTATTCCATCATGTAGTTGGTTTACCTTCCGCATTTTATTTGGAACAGAGAAACTAGACAGAGCAGTTTCTCTTATTTACAGTGTGGCTTTTGTTTCATTTTGCCAAACTAACATAATTTCAAGTGTCTTATAACTAACAAGCTTCTAACCTTTAGGTAAGGAGTCATTCCCTACGTAAACAAAGCACTAGAGTTATCCATGACAGTTTGAACAGAACTTGGGAATTAATTTTTTCAGTCTTTCGGAAAAAAATTAGGAGTTCCTTCTGAGATTACTAGCAAGAAATATTTGCTGGCTTCTAGTCCTTTCTGTGGTAGCTTATCACAAAAGCTGGGAGTTTACTGTAATTTCAATACAGTGTAAAAACATTGATTTATAATTTAAAAGGTTATGAAGCTTTGAAAAGCTTCTGACTACGTTTTACATTTGGCTGAGAGATCAGCTGACAGAGCATTTTATTTTATGCACATCACATACATTTTAAATATTGCTGATTCTTTCCTAAAGAGAAGCTTATCTCCCAGTGGTGGCCGGGGAACAGATCATAACCTTCTGCTCCTCTCAAAGACTTCTGACATTTTCTACTCCCTCTTTGGCCTCTCTAAGTATTACATCTTCTCTGAACTGAGGTTATGGTCCCCAGGGTCTTTCCTCTGAAGGTTATTCACCATCTATGCTGTCCTCCCTCACCCTCTCCAACCATGTCTCATTGGATCACATCATGCTTCTACCTCTGATATCTGCTTTCCAAATATTGACTGTCAACTTCAAACACTATATAGCTCACCATATGATACATTGCCTTTGATCCTTAAATTAAAATACCTTGATCTTTTAAAAATATCTTGATCTTTTAAATTAAAATACCAAAACAAAACAAACCACTACTGCCTGTTGTTTTTCTTCCTAGAAGGCCACTATGTTTTTCATGCATACATATGGATGATCCATCCATACTGCTATGACAGCACCTCACTCAGTACACCTCACATGATAACAACAGATCCAAACACACTCAAGACCTAGATGTTTTGTCTCTTCATTTGGCTTGTGCAAGTAAAGCCCAGCTTACTGGTGACTGTGAGAATAACCTACTCACAGTCAACTAACAGCACACCGACAGGCTCACATTACTCTGATGCTGACCGGACACAAGATATCCTTGTCATCCATACATAAAACATGCCCCTGCAGGCAGAAGAACTTCAGCATTTGGCTCCTGCCCCTTATACAGTTCTACTCTGAGTCCAAACCACTGCTCACACCAGACAGATACGGAGAGAGCTGGACTCCAGTCTGAAAACACTTTGGGAAGGGACTAAATAACTATTCCCAGATAAGACCAAAGGGAACACAGGGTGAGTACCTCAAAACTATTTCAAGGCAAAGTCAACCAAATCAGTTTAAATGATCTGTGACAGTATGGATTACACTGAAAGTTTGGTTTTGCCTATAAAACAGAGTGCTTTCCCTCTTCATTATCCCCCTCCTGCCAAAATTTTAACAAGATAGAGAGCAGATTGTATTCGCTGCATGGAACTCTCATTTTTTAGTCTGGCATTTGAGGTTCCCTAGACAACAACTCACCTTCAGATAAGAAATTTTCAAGAGAAATAACAAAATGAAGCAATACTATTATAAGCAGTCTTTGGGTGGGTTACAAGTCAAGCTGCTGATGACTGAGTAAGTTTAATCACCTTCAGAGCCTTGTAACCTCCCTGAAATAGCCCAAAATGTTATGAAATGGAATTTGTACGCAGAAAGCAAGGAAAACAGACCTTTTAATTTACCAGACTTACAACTATGATTATCACAATAATGGTGGGTCAGAATGTTCCTATTACATCAGTGGATCTATAATTAGCCCCTAATTTTGTTTTTGAGGGAGTAAGAACATCTTACAGCTTGCCAGTGTTGCGTATTAATTGCAACACTAATGCCCCCTCTCCAGCTGTCAACATCATGCCACCATTTCAATTACATTTTCTCAAGGCTTGAAAAAAAAAAGTTGCACTGATGAATTGCCCCTTTGACATCCTCTTCTACTTGATGTACTATCCAGGAGAAGCATCTCGTCAGCTGGCATAGGGTCAAACCCCCAGTAACTCCACTCATGTCAGGTCCTCAGCTGATGTATATTGGCATGGTTCAACTGGTCCCAAAGGAGCTCCACCAGTTTACAGAAGGAACTGGCACAGACAACTCTGCTCTACTCCATATAGTATTAACAGGTCCTCCTAATTATTTATTGAAAGAACGTTTTATTTTCCTGCTGCTCTCTAAAGCCAAATCCCTCCAAGGTGGTCTTAATCCAGTGCCTGGAGCTGCATGTTAAGCTATGTTTGAATGCCTGCAAGTTTTGCTTGCCACCATCCGGTAACCGTACCAGGTTTGGACAGCCAGCCAGAAGTGAAACACATTCAAAGCTGTGAATATAACGCTGGGTACAAATCTGGGAACACAGTTTGTGACATTTAATTGTCTCACTAAGTGAAAACACAATTTTGACTACAAGAGACATCAGTGCATGCAGATGTTATACATGTAAATCATTATCACATTCAGTTGTGGTTTTAGCACTGGAGGGAATTTAACAAAGTAAAATGAGGCCCATCCTTCTTAGCACCACCAGTTCAGCATTAGATTAAGTACAAAGGAAAGGTTGTAAAGAATTTTCAGTGAGCTAAATTTACAGGACTTGATGTAATTACAGTATAATTTTAAAGCCCACCTTAACGCACTGACTGGTATTGGGGAACACTGTATTAAGCTTTCTAACATTTGGATGTGTTTCACTACAAGAGGGGAGTAACACATTTCAAATACTACTACACAGCAGTCAATGTATGTACACACAGAAGAGTTTGGTAGACAAGGATCTATGCTATCACTTCTGCTACAAGTGTATTGAAACCTATTGTGTTAGCCCATTAAAGTTCTGTCATTAAATATGTGATGGGTGAAGTAGCTTTTCCAATACTGCTTCCTGTCCCAGAACAGAGACTGTCACAACTGAAAAAAAAAAAATATATAGACAGTGTTTTCTGAAAAATTATTTTTTCAGAAATATAAATTCCTATAGTAATAGTTTTAATATTGTAAAAAGGCAAGGACACAAATATTTACCTGTATTTCCCTGTCTTCCATTTATCTCCCCATTTATACATTTCCCCCGGTAAAATGGAAAGAAGAGAAATGGAGACAAAAATCCTCAAAGGAATGAAGAACCTTAATGCCTTTTGAAGATAAAACTGTTTTCCGGGCTGAAAGGAAGGCAGGGGGTGGGGTGACAAAGAAAAATAACTATAGTCAAGCAAAATTTTGTTGAAAAATAACTAACAAAGCAGAAATTGTTGCATTGTATTCCCCCCCCAGCCCTCTTACTGATACTATTTGTTGCATTTCAAAACCTCATACAATAAGGGCAGCCAGCCTGCAAGTCTGGAAGGGAATTCAGCACATGTTATTGGTGGATGATTTCAACATAGCCACAAGGGGAATGCATTTAAAGATCCATATGTTTGGTTGGCACCAAATCAAGTTCCATTAAATAACACTGTATTCAGCTACACAACAAATTTACTTACCATACATTTCACATGAGAACTAATTTGTTTGATAGGAATATTGCTGATGTTTATATTGGTTTAGTGTAATGAAAACAGTATTTTCCAAACTATGAACAAATGCATACCAGTAGTTTTACAGTGGCTTAACCAAAGTACTGGTACTGCTTCAAGACAGGAATTTATATAATACGTATGTTTCTCAGTGCTGCTCAGGCCAAGCATAGTAAGTGGGTTCCACTATGAAGACGGAACTTGCCTGTAACATCAGGAGAGCAGATCTAAGTCTCCACACATGCCATGAGGAGAGCTGCTGAGGCCCGTAGGACATACAATTCCAGGCTTGGTAGTTTGCTGCATCCAAAAATGCCTTCAGGAAAACCAATGTATGTCCAGTTCTGGTGGAGGGGAGCATGACACAACATGCTCCTTTCTCATTATGTTCTACAGAAATTGTGAAGGCAATCACTTACTCACTGTTTTAGCTGAATGTCAAACCTCTACATCTTAGATGTGAAAACAAGGGCCTTTATATAAAATGTGAAATTCACATACCATTCATTGCCTATATGGGTCAACAAAGCTGCCAAATATTTTCACATACAGAAAAACACTGGTGACCAAGTCGTGCTATAAAAATAAGAGAACATCTTGAGCATTTCACTTAATAATTCCATGCGCTCTGGCATTAATCAATTGGACATCTTCAGAAAAAATATATTTCCTTATTGTTCCTTAGTGTCCTTCCAAGAAAGTCACCTTCAGTGTTTCACATGTTTATATTTTTGCTTAGAGAAGCATCATTTTTTAAAAAAATTCAGAAAGAGCCAAGGATGATTTAATGATGCACCTACTGAAATCTCTGCAAATAAGTCTTCTTTTGTCAGCTTTTGATATATGAAATCTGCCTTGGCACTTGTAATTTTAATATCCATTCTTTTATTTTCACCAGGACAGTTCTGACTTCTGGTTATAAGTCATATTAATTATAAATACAAATGGAAGCATGGGCCACATTGTTTCCAAAAAATATGTCAACTTATTATTAAAAATACTGGCAGCACCATTCTTCATTTTTGATCCAGTTCAGTATGGAGCAAATGGGTTTAAGTTAGCACATGGCACTCCACAACACCTTTGTACATGCTGCAAATGTCCATAGTATGAAAACTGCTTCCTGTAAAGCAAAATCTGCCTAGTTCTAAGTGTAAATCTGATGTGATGTGTCAGGTGATCCAACATTTCTCCATAGGATGATTGCCCAGCAGGACAGGGAACCTACTTCTAAACAAGTTTCCTCTCCCTTCCCAAACCAGTGGGGAAGGAAAAGTGGGATTCTGACCAGCACCTGCAAGTCCTAACTTGGAAATACTCTGATGCATACTGAAGAAAGGGTTCATTCCATTTTCAAACCCTGAGCTCCTCGCTGGGCATTTATTTAGCATATTGAGACTGAGTGGAAACACTGAAAAACATTAATTTCTCTGGAAGATGCAGGATAAAGGCTTGAGTCAAAATGGGTCTGTGGATAAACCTGACTTAAATCACTGCATATTTAGAAAAATCTCATTGATGGCAGCACAATAGTTCTAGCCCAGAAAGTCATCAATCAACCATTACTATTTCTGCAGTGCAGAGAATGAAGAAAAGCTCCATTTTCTTTCAAGTATAAATGCAGTTTAATGCTAGAATGATGTATCACATTAACCTGCAAATTATTCTAACTTATATTTCATAAAAATATGAACCTGAAAGAGAGATCTTCTGCAGGCATAAGCACACCATAATGGGGCTACGGATCAGCAATTAAAAATCACAGCCATGGAAGGGAAGGATGGTTGAGCATTCAACTGTTCTTATTACCCTGGAAGTATTAAATCACTGCCTTTGCATTTTTTGGCACAGTACTGTGACTAAGGTTCGTAATTATTTTGGCTGCACCCCACAGGACCTTGGCTACATTAAGAACTTCACCCCAAACCCTCCAAACTCAAACAAAACAAATTCCATCTTTGAAGAAGACTTTCTACATAGATCCTTCAGTGGGAACCAGAGGCTCTAAGGCAGCAGAGGTTGTTCACATGCTTGAGTATCAGTATTTGGCTGCAATGCACTCTAGAAAGGATTTTTTACACCAAGATCAACTATGACAGCAGGTAAGCCTTGCAGTCAAATTTAGCTCTGCATATTTTAAAGGCCAAGAAGCATCAGAAGTCAAGTTTTATAAATTCTCTGCTGTATACATGGCAGTAAATCTCTTGATGGCTTTTAAAATTCAAACTACAATCTAATGTACTTGATGCCTACCAGTATATGTTCTAACAAGCATCTTTAATTACAGCTAGAAAGCACAAGCAACCCATTCATTCTTCTGTGGTTTTATTTTGAGCTTCAGAGTATTAAGACTATGCCTCATTTATGCTGCATTTAATTTAAAACAATAAGCACTTTCAAGAACCCTGAGCAACATATCCTTCAACCACAAAATACCGGCCCTGTGAAGTAGTGGAAAAGTTGTAAGTATACCCTCTGGTCTGTTTTGACTGTCTTCACTATGTTTTAAGGCCCAGGTTACAAAGTGTCTTTGGTTTTGTTCTCAGGAATCTAACTTCTTTGTCACTAGCAATTAACGATCCAAGAATAGTATTTAAAACTCATCAGACAACTGTTTTTGAGAACTTAACAAGGAGCAACGAACTTTTGCTTGCATTTTCAAAGGAGCTTACTTTTTTACACAACAAACCCAGAAAAGATTTCAGCTGCCTTCTCAACAAAACAGTGGCTACCGCTCTCACATGCTTATCAGAAGAACAGGATTTCTATACTTCAAATAAAAACCATGGCAGGTTGGCTAAGGAAATCAGGTTTATCACTGTGATCTAGGGAATAAAGGGTGTTACTAGATCCATGACACTGGCTCTTCTAAATTTTTTTTTTTTTTAAATCTAACTATTAATGTTTTTTTTAATCCAACTATCTGTTTACACACAGTACTCACCCGAGTCACGTGGAACAAGCTGATTTCCCAACTCTGCCTGAGATGTGCAGGTCAGTATTCCACACTCACAGGAAATTACTCAAAACCAGCGATGAGTGGACTGATGAAGGATGGTCTGTCTCAACTGCAACAGCTGAACACCCTCTTTACAGAGAGTTGGGGAACAAGCATAAGTATTATGGAGGTACTCAGCTAAGCAAAGGGAACTCTGGAATACCTTCTCTGTTATAGTGAAAGATGATATAGTCCATACTAAAAAGATGTAAGATAAATTGACAATATATGTATCATTTTAAGGACTAGCACTGAGGTGTACATGCTCAGATGGGCAGAGGAATTAAATCCAGGTGCCTCATGCCTATAGCTAACATTAACTGCTGAAGTACAGAATGGGGGTGAGGAAACCACTGCTTTTTCCTTCTGGCTCTCATTTGTAAAGACAAATATTCTCACTCACAGCTTTGTACAGGAAAAACACTTGTCTCCCACATGCTGATAGAGTGATACTGATCAATTCATAACTAAGACATGAACAGGATGCTGTTAAGCCCTATTGGAGTGTATAGAGAAACATGTGAGCAGACAATCTGGTATTGAAAATAGAGCTGCCAGCTGCTGTTCTAAGTAGTGATACCAGCTTTCCACAATAGAAGTGGGTTTAGAAAACAAACAAACAAAAGTAGGAATTCATTACATGAATTGGCAATTGTGTTATTTCCTTTCTCTAGAGCGCCTTTAACCAGCTGCATCACAAATGAAGGTTGACTCAAGCTGGAAAACTCACGGAATAGGTTTTTCTATCTCCCAAACAACCTTCTCAGCTGTCCTCAAATGTGTGTCAACTGGAAAGGAAACTCCTATTGCTTTCCTCCATCTATGTCTCATCAAATTTCATTCTAATATCATCTACTAGGTTCCCATTTCCATGTTTTGCCATCTGGATCTCATCTTTATAAACACAAGTTATGTTCACCCACTTGGCTCACTTCATCTGTAAAGACTTGTTAAATGGCTTTAAAGATGTTTTACTAAAAAAGCTAAAGTTTTAACATGAGAAGAGATTAATTTCAGTAGAGAACTTCTTACTTTTAAGACAAAATTACATTAGCAATGACTTTTGGCTTCCCACATTGATCAGCTGATTTCTGCCTTATTCACATTTGTTCTCTGGCTCTATGTCTGTACTAGCGCATTAACTACTCAGAAGGCACCTAAGTTCACAGCAACGATCTAGTCACAAATTTTAATCATCTGAAATACAAATGTGCAATGTCAGAAAATTAAGAAGAAAAAAACCCAAGAGTACAAACACCAGTGCTTTGTTTCTAAAGCAGTACAGAACACATGAACTGAGCCCAAGAGAGTTACAGAAAAGGAAGAAAAAAAAGCCCTTGAAGGAATTATAGTAGGTACATAAACAATATGGCAACTAATTGCTCTCATCTCCTCTGGATCAGCACAGAGCTGCCTTCTTTCCATTTTATGTTCCTGTAACTTCAGCAGCTCAAGTGACAGAGATCCACGTTTGGCATTGAAATTTTGTCCTTTATTCCTCAAAATGATGTAGAGGACTGTATCTTTGAACATGCTTTTCTCTTTCAATTTATAAGAGAGACATGGGAGAAAGACTATGTACAAGAAAAAACAAACAGAGCCCTGAGTTTGCTCCTAGAAGTACATGACATGTATCTCCTTAACATCTTCATATGATATGTAAACACCCCTAAAGATATCAGGAGTGAAAGGTTTGGGATAAATTAAAACAGTTGAATTCTCTTCATCTAAATCTAGATACAACAGATAAGACATACCAGTTCAGGGCTGTGTATGTCATGGCACCTACTACTGGAACTCTGTCCCAACACACTCAATCAGTCAAAAGGGAACTCTTTTTAATCTGAAAGATTCTACAAAGTACTTCAAATTCCACCCAACAATTAGCAGGTAGATCCTGGGGCATTAGTGAGAGTGGCACATGTTGAGGGAAGTTCTTCTCCCGCTCTACTCCGCCCTAGTTAGGCCACATCTGGAGTTTTATATGTGGTTCTGCACTCCCCACTTCAAAAGTGACAGACAACACCTGGAGAGAGTCCAGTGGAAGGCTGTGAAGATGCTGAGGGGACTGAAGGATCTCCCTTACTATAAAAGGCTGAAAGACATGGGGCTGTTTAGCCTGGAGAAGACTAAGACGGGATCTTACCCATCCTTATCAGTATCTGAAGCGCAAGGGTCAAGAGGATGTGGCCAATCTGTTTTCAGTGGTGCCCAATGACAGGACAAGAGGCCATGGGCACAGAGTAGAACACAGTAAGTTTTACCTCAATGTAGGGAAAAACTTCTTTATCGCGAGGGTGGTGGAGCCCTGGAACAGGCTGCCCAGAGAGGGTGCAGAGTCTCATTTTCTGGAGACTTTCAAAACCTGCCTGAATGAGATCCTGGGCAACCCGATTTCAGTGAACCTGCTTTAGCAGTGGGGTTGACTAGATGATTTCCAGAGGTCCCTTCCAACCTCTATCATTCTGTGATTCTGAGTCAACCTTTCAGCAAATGAACCCCTGCCATGTGCTCTACTATCAATCTCAAAATTGATTTTTAAAAATTGTAATAAAGAGGGGCCAGGTCAAAAAAGGGGTCAATCAAGTCAAAAACTTATCTGGATTACTTCTGAAACATGCTGTCAAACAGCTGGGCTAATTTTGACTATTAAAGTGTTCATTTGACTAGAGATCTAACAGCAGGCCCACTGTCTTCAAGGACTAATATTGCCTCTGGCTGCTTCTCAACAGCAACCAGCAGTCTGACTTTTCAGTCTGTCCAACTTGAGGTAGCCACCATCTGGGGCACAGATCCACACCATCCTCAGCAAATGGGCTAGGGGAGTCACAACTGTCCTCACTGCAGCTACCTGCAGACTGAAGGAAGTTCTCTAACATCCCCAAGATGACCTCAGCACTCTTAAAGTTAAGACCCCTTTACAGCATACACCTAAAACAGACTTCCAATCTTAAGTCACAATGCATCTCCTGATTAGCTGACATTTCACTCACAAGCTGAGGAAGATGGAAGAAAATAGATGCAAACTGGGGACTTCACTGTTTTCTAAGAATGCCATGAAATGCAGCCCTTTGTAATTGCTTCCGAGACTGTAACAAGGGAACAAAAGCTGACTCTGTATCCACTGTATTTCCAGTTATTGAGACTGCAAAAACACTCACAAGAATGGGGTTTGGCTTGGTCATTTCTATTCCCTCCATGATCTTATTTCAACTGTTTAGAGCTATTCTCTGACCATGTTAAAAGCCACCTGGCCAGGGGCCTGACACTTTCCCATCTGAATGCACTTGTCACCAAAATGAATTACTACCTTGCATTAGTGGTTCAAATAACCTCCTGATAGGAACTGCAGGAAGAACACGAAATGATGCAAATACTCAAAATGATGTATTATTGCTAAAATGCTACAACTTCACTTGTCAAGGATTATAATTAGAGTTGGGCCAAGGCAATGTTAGCTCAGCTGCCTCTGAACACACCTGTTTCAGTTTAATTTGTAGTAATTAGGAAGCCCAGGGCACCAGGAAAAACTGCTGCTCAGTTACTGGTTCGCACAGCAGAGTTTTCATGTGCCATTTAAAATCCTGTTTTTCAGAACAGACTGCTGACTTGCTAATGCTAGCAAAATGAAATAAAGCAAAATATTTTTAGCGGCAGGAAGTTGTTACTTGCTACTGCCAATTACATGCCTTGTACTTGAACAGTGACTTTTTTTTCCCCCTTTGCTTATTCTTCAAGATAGGTAAAAGCTGGCTTAGGTCTCAGTGTATGAGGATTTGAACAAAACTCTTAGTCCCCTGGAGCTGGCCAGTGCTTCTGGAGTCATAACCAATACTGGCAGCAATCTCCTGTGACAGAGCAAACAACGGTGTCCTAGATCCACTTGATGGAAAAAGGGGAAAGGAGAAGATTAAGCAAGAGAATTGGATACACTGACTTTGGCAAAAGGCTGAATACCTTGTCATGCTAATAAAATTACTGAATTTAGGAAGGAGAAAATGGGGCAGAGAGGGGGAAATTAAAAAAAAAAAAAAAGCATTAGAATTACATAAGCATAGATATTTATACCCTGAGTTAATTTATCAAACCGATGTAGAGATGAATCATCCACCGGTACAATAATGGGATAAAAGTTTTCTTTATATCACAATCATTATTTACAACTCTTAAGTATTCACGGAGGAGTCAAGTATCCTCATCTTTTAATTTAAAATGTGATCTTGCAGGCCAAAATAAAACTGTTGGCAAAAATAAGTTTCTACAGGAACAGTGCCCAAAGAATGATTTCTTCAAAAACAGGATAGATCTTAATGATCATGATGGCACAAAAACAAAACACAACAAAACAAACCCCACCCCCCCACACACACACAAAAAAATCCCCCAAACCTTACACTATAAACCACACATGGCTCAAGCAACTCAAGTAAAGCTAGATCTCCAAGTAACAAAACAATGAGAAGGAGTAATAACAAGAGCCTAGACATAGCTGCTTATTACTTTTTAAAATATAACACAAACCTCAGCTGTTTGGGTTTTTTGGGGGTTTTTTTGGGTTTTTTTTGAAGTTACAACTCTGCTCTGATGCAGGTTCATTTCCACATGCTGAGAATCCAACTGATGCTAATAGAGCTCCTCTCAGTGAACTAAATTGAATATATGCATTTATTTCTACAAGTAAAAGGCCATTATCTTAACAATTGGCTTTTTCCTGATGTAATGCCATTAGAAAGACCACCATACCACTAAGTATTTTTCCATCTGACACCACGCACACTAAAAACAAACAAACAAACAAACAAACAAACAAACCACAAAACAACCAAAAAAAACCCCCAAACCAAAACACTGTTTGGGAAATTCAGAGAAATACTTCCTGTATACAGTTTTGATTATGTAAGAATGGTTTTAATATTATCAGTCATTATTTTCCATAGACTGATATGAATCTGTACTTAAAAACAAGCAAGAAGCCAGAGAAACCCATATGATAAAATGAGTATTAATAGTCAGCACAATCATTTCACCACTTAAGTAAACTTTATGGACTATAATGGTGTCTACCTGAATCTGTGCTTATATAACACATATGGGGCACCCATATACATGCCATACATGATCTTAAAACCACAAAAATCAGAAAATATATGAAAGCTGTATCATCTTTTATTTGTTTGTCTTTGCTGCTTCAACGGGTAATTTCTTTACAATCCAAATTTTTAGTTCTTCTATTTCAGTTCTACTTAATTCATGATTAAGGTTTGGAAAAGTATTAAGTGATGCTGATACTCCCAGTGACTTCAACATCTTGTTGGTTTCTTCACCCCATGAATAGAGAACTAGTTCATCAGCAGTTCCATGGCACTGAAATAACTCTGGAAGAACACCTTCATTTCTTTTCAAAGCCTAGGTGGAGAAGAAACACCATCAGACACATAACTGCAAACTTTGAAAGAACAGTTACAATTGCATGGTGACAACTTATATAGCATTTCATTTATTAACCTGTATTTTAGTGGTCATATTGTTCTATTACTACAAAAACAAATAAGGAAATACTGAGAAAAAACTGCACTTGAAAATCCAGTGTACTAACTCTTGACAAATGATAGGTTCACTTTAAGGTCTCTCCCTCACCAAATAAGAGAAATAGAAAAAAAATCGTGACAGCAGATGGAGTCCACGACTATTCAATAAATTTTCAAATAACAGTTACACTTACATGGACTCTCTAACAGCTACAGACAACTTGCAAAGCATTTCATTTGTTAATCTGCCTTCTACATTGCCTTACTTTAAATAAAATTATTGTACAGCCTGATCAAAAAAACCCAAAACATATCATATATGGACAGCTTTAAATCCTCACTTCCTAATACTCTGTTTCCAGGAAATTTTGATTTCTGAGAAATGTCTTAAGTTCTGAATATGGATCAATTGCCTCAGATGACTAAATATGCTATACTCACTCTTAAAGTAACATGTTCTTCTTTTAGCTAAGCACCTTTTCTGTGAAGTCTACCACACACTCACCTGGTAAACAGCTGAGTCTTTATTGAGAAAGCTAGACAAAGCGAAGACTCCTGCCACATCCTGATGAAACCTATATGCCAAATGCATTGCCATTCCACCTCCCATTGAAAAGCCTCCTAGGATGCAACAAAAGAATCAAAGATTGGATTTTGATACATATCTTTGTAACTCAGTGTTCAATTTATTTTTATATTCAGACTTGTTTTAATATGCAATGCAATCAATAAACAACTTGAGTAACATAAAGGTTACACGATCTTAAGCACTACTCAATTAAGAAGCTGGACAGCTGAAGTACTGATGATGATACATTACTGAGAGAGAAAAAAAATTAAAAAACAGTGAAACTGCCATTACTTCAGAAGCCATTTGTGTGTGGTCCCTAGAAAGCAGCTGAACACTGTGGCCTTATGTTCTCTGACATTAACAAAACAGAACTCTACTTACAGATAATTCTTACTGCTTTTTTATTCAACTTGTTTTTCACTTAGACTAACAGCATTCACACGTGACAGACCTGTACCACTGTTGTACATACTCAATGAACATTCACCACACTAGACTGTTACACAGAGATTGGGGGGTTTTCACTGTTATATCTTAGGATATATAAAAAATAGGGAAAAATTGCAATGTACTCTACCTGAGCTCTAATGGGATCTCTGAATTAATGACTTTCTGTGTTCTGTCTGTCTCATCAGCAGCACTAATTCTTTATATGAGATAATTCCTCAGAGATAATTTTTACATGACAAATACTTATTAGGAAAGAAATCCAGACTACTGCATTACTTCACAAGGACACAGGTTGTTATAATTGACTGTCTCCAGGTAATGGCTAGGGTGAAGAATGACTGGGTCCTGAAAGCTGTTCTGGCACAGAGGCGGCAACCAGCAGAAAGGTTAAGACTGCAGCTCTACTTAGCATGGCATTAGCATCCAGGATACTGGTGAATTGGTTTGTGCCAGGTAGTTAACTGGTGTTAATTAGTTGCAAAATTCAGAGCCCAGACCTTTTTACACAAGAGATAGGAAATTAGGGATTGAAGAATGCAAAAATAGTACACAAAATACCAAACCATTTCAGCTGTTATGTTTTTGAAGTGATTAAAATGAGACCTGAGAATGGGAATGGTTCTATTGCAAGGGCTACGTAAAGGCCTCTGGGGCTGACTGCTGTACTACGCAGAAGTTTGATGTGGATGCTAAACAAAAACCAGCCAGGAAGCAGTGCCCCTGCAGCACCAAAACTGAGCCAAATTACCTTCTGTAACATTGGTACTACTGGATCCTGGGACCAGACAGGAAATCTCTGGTGCACACAAGCTCAGAGATAGCAAACACTGCAGTTCATAACTATTAGTTAGGTCATGATAAGACTCTTCCTAATGGGGAATCCTCTTCCCACATGTTTATCTGCCAGTCCCAAAAGGCCTGAAGCCCTTCTAGTTCACACTCCATCCCATGTTATGCATGGAAGAACTGGCAAGATTTGTGCAAGAAATTTTCCTGACAATACTAGACTTATCCAGACACAGCATTCTCTTTCTCCCACTCAATACTGTATTTTTATTTCTGATTAATTTCTGATCAGAATTCCTACTGAATTTCTGATTCTACCTACTATCACTTTGTAGTCTCAAGATGACAAATAAGGCCAAAATCACTAACTACACGTTCCTGACTTACAGAACTTGAATCTTAGGCATAAAGAGCAAGACCACACGATGTGGAAGACTGCAGCCTTGCTTTCCATTTTCAAAACCAGTCCTCAACTGATTCAGGAGAGCTGTATCTTCAAACTAGGCAATACACCCAGGATACCCTAGCTATGCACCCAGGGGGCTCATAATACCTTGATGTTTATCTTTGGTAAATAAAGCAAGGGCTTACTATTTACCCTGTAAATCTATCTTTAAGCAGTTCAAAGTTAAATGTAGCATAAGTGCCCAGTGGCAGTTCAGAAACAAAGACAGCTGAGGAAAACTATGAACGAATGTGACCAAACAAGCTCAGAAGTTAAAAATCTAGCTCAAACAATATCACCTGAAATTGTGAAAAAATTTTCTTGGAAAAAAAAAAAAAAAAAAAATTTAAGACACCACTGCAACCTACCAGACATGTTTTCTTGTCACATGTAGAAGAGTTCCCCAACGAAAAAATACACAAATATATATATCGCACAAGTGTCATATATTAATCACAAAAAATTACTGACACACAATCACAGTAAGAAAATACAGCCTTTGGAGAAAGTATATAAAATACAACAGCTACACAAAGTTACTATGTAAACAACATCTTGTGCTGAAGTTTCTTTCATTGTCTTCTCTGGAATCTGATCATTTACTTCATTTCCTTTTGATCGTTCTTAATAATGCTGTCATCCTCAAACCTGAAAAATAGCACTTACACTCTGAGAGACCATTTGCTTACAAATAAATACAGATAAACTTTGTTCACATGTACAATGCAGTCCATTTTAAGTATTTTAGAATACAGGAAAAAAAAGCTGCATTGAAAACTCATTACTAGTTTGTAAATGATTTAATCTAAAATTTTGTACCCAGTTAGTCACAATCTGGCAACACTATCTGCAATTACTCACCAGCAGTCTTTGACAATGCAGTCACCTTCTGTTTAGAAGAATATTAGGTAATGGTTCTTTTATGTGTCTCATACTACTATGCGAAAATGTAATACAAAGGACTAGCTCTTTGAATTTAGTTTTCTAGGGGAAAACCTGAAGTTTATCACTTGACACAACAATCTCCGAGTAAATGCCTTATAGGAAATGCTTCAGAAACAACATTTTGAATAAGCATTTGTAGATGGAGACAAGTATTTGAGTCTACGTGTAAATTTGACATAACACATAGAAGACATGCTCAGTCAAGAACTCTTATAAGAACTAAAATTTTGGATTAAGGAAATATTAGAGGCAGGTATATATACTACACACAAAAAAATTATCAAGTGATAGAATGTAAGCAAAACACAAAAATACATGTATGCTTATGTACACCAATGATCTCAGCATAAAGAATACATAAACCTCACAGCAGTGCTAAGTAGATTGTGTCATGAATGTTAATGATGATCAAAAATTACATGGTAACTTTTCTATTTTAGATGGGCATAATATAGCAAGCCTTTTGCTTGAGACCAGTCTCCTTCCAAGAAGTAAAAAGGGTGTGCACACAAGTTCAGAGTTTGTCAATAGGTTTCACATAAAAAGTAAATTCTTTTTTCATTTCTACCCTTATAGTATTTTTTTTAGAGATCTGTGATTAATGCTTCAAAACATTAAAGAGTGTTGTCTCTGCAATGCTCAGGATATCAGTACAGGAAAGCACCTAACTACTGACATTAACTTTCCAGCCTTGAAAGGTGGTTTATGTCCAGGCTAAGAGGTAAGCACATACAAACTCTAATAAATAAAGCACTTTTTTTTCAGTTGAAAGAAACTTCACTCAAGTACTCATTAATAACATCAAATCTGCTTCTGTGTAGTGCTGGTTTCTAGGCAATAGCCCTTTGCAGTGAGAAGCAAGCTGCTTGTAACTTGCTTCACTAGTTGAGAAATATCTGCTTAAATCACAAGATCATCACGCTTCCAAATTAAAGAATTTGAATCAAAAGGAAAATCCCATGCAACACTTTACAAAAACCAAACCCACGATTTATGGAATATAATTTGTAACTATGTTAAGGTAACCCCTGCCCCACAATGATGTAACAGAGTGAACAGAGACTGAATTTCTCATATGTAATTTACTCGTGCTTGAATAAAATAGAAATCCTCATCACAGCTGCCATTTTTCAGTGATAAAACTTTCTTTTCACAGCTTGTAAATGGCCTTCGGAGCCTTTTAAACATCAAAGTGTTTGTATAAAATCTTGAGCTCACTTCTGCTGAAGTTCTTGATTTATATTAATTTGCTCCTCATTTGTGTCTGTCTGAAATGATTATCTGGTCCATGATGACACTTCAACATGATATGGAATTCAGGAAACCAAATATTTACCTACTGTCAAGATTTAGCTTTATTAATTTCTTTATATTTGGTCTAAAAATGTTTGCATTTGTATCTCAGAAAATGACTATTATCTAGAACAAAGGTTTCTTTGTTTAGTCTCTCTCTCTTTCATATCCTGTATACATGAGGGAATGCTAAAAACTCTGCCTTCTCCCCAGTGCTCCACCCACTTCAGTGCCTGCAATGACCTGTTCCTGAATTCAGAAGCATTTTAGGTTTTCACTGTTCTTTACAGAAAAAAATCCCTCTCTAATAAACACAGGTTTGACATTGCCAATTGCTCCTTGAGTCACACAGATCTAATTGCAAGTATGTTAGTCAATTTGTTATAATGATTATGAACTTAGGAAATTTGCTTTTTTGGTCTTTCCACTGTAATTCTAAAATGTGTTTGAAACTCTCTTCCATGCTAGTAATCAGAACTATAGGAAACAAATGTTAGTTATCAATCATATTTAGTGTGTGAATTCTGCCATGTGCATTGAGTGCAGAGGCAGACCTTTACCTCTTCTCTCATGAATCTGAGTGACAGAGGTAGGAACTCCTTCACTACAGCACAGAACCAAAAGAGGAAGGGGAGAAACTAAGCCCCAGACTTTGATAAGGATTTGGACTTGGGTGTAGGGGTGGGTTTTGGGGTGTTTATTTTAAGCAATATTTATTCACTAGTTTCTCTCCAGTAGAGTGTCATCTTCCCTGTATTTCTTCAAATTTGTCAGTACAGCTTTAGTGACAAAGTGGCAAGAGATGAATGCTGCAGCATACAGCACATGTTCCAGCACAGCGCAAGGAAAATGCTCTTCTGTTGTATGAGGCTACACCAGCAGAGTTAGGAACTCTCTTTGCCCATTCTGTTATCATCACAATATATTACGCACTCTTGCCTCACTTTCTTTCCTTTCTCCCAGTGCTATGATGTTCTCAATTTCCCCTTTCTTTAGATATTTCAACTGAGAGTTACTCTAATCAGTTTGTTATCAGGAATTTATCCGTAAAGCTTCACTTCAGTTTACTTTCTGCTCTCCATAGGGACATTCTGTGATTTACCTTCTATTAATGGTAACAGCAAACCCTTGTTCTACACATCATCTGCAAAGAAGCTGACTTTCTGTTTTAACCTTCCTTTTTTCATTTATGAATGGAGGTATTATATACATTTAACAGCCTTCATATACGAGTATCAGTGAAAGAGTACAAATGGCAGTGGAACAGCAAATTCTCTTCTCCACAGAACAACCTGAATACTGATCCCGTGTAAGTGCTCAAGCATATACTTTGTCTCAAGGGAATTTCCTCACAGCAGTGATTTTTCTCCTTTTAATCTATTTATGAATCTTCACTAAACACTAACCTTAGACACTAGCAGAACTCTGATAGAACAGTTTCTACCTTTGATAGCCTTTTTATTCTGTTACTCAGTAACTGAGTCTTTACAAGATCAAAAGTATTTTCCCTTGTCTGTCTCAGACACTTCCTCTTGTTAGGAAGAAGAATCAATTTGCTATCCAGCCTTCTCATCAGCCAAAACACATTTTGAAATGCATATTTAAGTTGCTCGTTTTACCACTTTCTTGTAAAAATAAGTGTACAATAGTTTCTAATGTATCAATTCCCATCAAAACCAGAACCAGTTACAGTTTTATGGAATCATATAATTTTAGAAGGAAAATAAAATCCATGAAAAGTCTCAAGACTATTTTTACTAAGAAGAGATGTTACTCTATAAAATCTATGGCTTGCTTTATTTACCTAGTGTGTTTTCTTGGTCATTTCTGAGAACGACAGCACAGCCCTGCTGCAACCTGTCATTTTTACAACCAGCATAACTGCACAACATTGGAAAAAAAGAGAATAACCTATTCTTTATGCTCATACTATTCATTAAGTTAAACTAAATCACAAAAAAGAAACTAGAAAATAGGCCTTCTAAAGTGAATAACAGTGAATCATAGGAACAGGTTGCCTTGGAAAGTTGTGAACCTTCCATTAATGATGATATTTTAGAAGACAGAAAAACAATGGTAAGGATATGCCTAAATAGAGATGAACCTCCACTGACACATAAAGATGGATTAGTCAGTGTTGTTAAGCCTCACTCTTCTATGATCCTGTAGGCACAACTGTGACAAAGGTACAGGTTAGTGTGCACCATGTGGCATATCTACACATGACATATGCATTCTAAAAGCCCATCCATCCATTTAATTTTGTGCTGAACTCAGGCATTTATTAAAGATGAGTAATGATATGCTTTCACCAGAGTTTCTACTAAGTCTGAAAAGATCCAAATTCGATTCACTTTATAATTCTTTTCTTCCCAAAGACGTTATCTGATGATAATATGATGACAATACATTGTATTATTTTTCTTTTAGTGCCGTGAGCCTTATTTATTCCTAAATCTTCACTATCATTTCCTAAACCAGTTATTTCATGATGCAGAACAGAACTGACAATGTGTCACCTTACTAAGAGCCTCATTTCCAGATACTTTAATACAGACGCTGTCAAGACTTGGGAAACAAGGTGTCAAGTGGTGAATCTAACTCTGGTTAAAATTACTGCATTTGTTCCTCCTTCTGAATGACTTATGAAGAAAATAAACATTAATTTCTTAATGTCTCTTGCTTGCGCATCAGGAAGTAAAAAAGAATATTAGAGATCCAAAAGAAAAATAAACAGCCAGTTCAGATGCAAACAAACAAGAGGAGCAAACATCTTCCCCAAAGAACAAATGCCATGCAAATTTACACTGATGCACTAAAAACTAATGAAATATTTGCTGGCGTTATGGGGGAGATGGACTAATAGTACTGCTTTGAGCCCAGTATCTCATAGGCGTAATTTATATAAATGACAAAGCCATACAACAGGTGGTAGAAAAAGAGAAATCTCATTTGAATTGTAGTGACAAATGGCAATATTAAACCATGAATTGACTGTGAGAAGACTGTAAATGCCTCTAAATGAAAGACAGTGGTTTCCGAATAAAGACAGAGGATAACATGAAAGCAAAAGTCTTAGAAACCAAAGACATAAAATACCAAGATTGTAGGAGAAGTAGTTTGCCCAACATTAACAATTTATTGTTCACTTTTTATCTTCCCATATTTACAGAATCCTCTCTCTCTGGGATGTCAAAGCAAAGGTATTTCCTCCCCATCCCATTCTCACACACACTGAGAGAGATGGAAATGCTAATATTTACAAGAAGCACAGAGCTTTCATGTTGCTTCCACCATGGTTCAGTAGCTATGTAAGAAGTCTACGAATAAACAAAAAGTGGTTGTGTGTCTTTTGTTATTGTTACAGTACAAGGGGTCAGGAATCATGCATGTGTTTTTTGGCATACAGTCAAATCTACAGGACTGTTATGGAAAGTTTATTTTCGCTGGCTGCTTACACAAGTGACTACAGGTGGCAGAGCCCAACATGCTTAGATCAGCATTTCTGCACTACACAAAAAGTGACCTGTAAAAGTACAAAGTAGCACTACATTAAGAGGGGGGAAGAAAAAAAAAAAAAAAAAAAAAAAAAAAAAAAAAAAAAAAAAGAAAAAAAAAAGACTGCCTTTCACTGAAGTGTGGTTGACTAATGTGAGCACTATCAGAATGCTCCAAATGTGAAGTGCCCATTTCTTTAAGAGCCTCTACATACTGTTGAATAAGATTGGTGGAAATTGTCTAAAATTATTCCACTTGGTTGAAATCTTTTAGTGCACTATCACTATGGAAGCAGATAAAAAAACCCAACAAAACAAACATCAGAAAATAAAACAAAGCAAAGCCACCACCACTTGAGAAACCAACTCAGTTTTAAATAGAAAAATAACCACAGTTTGAACTGTAAGACAATAATTTATTTGCTTGTTCAGCTGATTTAGCAATGAATTCAGGCATTTATAAAGAAGGAATACATCCAGTTTTTAAGAAGGGATACTATCAAAGTTTCATCTGTCAGAATTTGACTGATTTTATCATCCTGTTATCTCCAGGGTCAATTCAAGCCTATTTACAGGATTATTTGCAAGAAGTGCTGTAGCCAGGAAGACCATTAAGAGCAACTCAACAAGAATGTTTGGCTAAAGAGTAACTTTCATTACCAAATTCAAGGGATAATATACATTATTTTTATAGTAATTATATATAGTAGTTAGTCTCCCTTCCCTCCTCCTCCAAGGTCAGGGGAATTAGACTTCTTGTTCATTAACATATATGTCTTTCTGAAGACTACTGTATTAATAGGAAAGTAACTAGTGAAAATGTCAGGAAACCGAAATGGGTAGGTAAGCCATGTACTACTGTGCGCTGGTTGTTACACTACATCAATATGGAGTTTTTAATAACAAAACTAGATTTACTTCCAGTAATTCAAGTAATTTATTTCTAAAGAAGTAGATCTGTAGAGCAGCACCTCGTTAAAAACAAGGCTGCACCAATATTTTTCTTGATAGAGAAAAAGAGGAGTGGCATCGCAAAACCTGGAATCCATCCTCAGCTTTAGAGTTCTGCCTTGCAAGCAGCCACTTGTGGATTTGAGAGCTAACTGTGCTACCGAAACAAACAGTGCAGGCTATAATTTCTTTCAGAACAAATGATCTTACTGTAGCCACAATCTTGAACCTTGTGGAAAATTTGAATGGTTCCAGAAGGAGAATCATCTCCCTGAACACCAGGTGTTGGGCTTCTCATTTTCCACTGCTTGAGAGCCTGCTCCTGCTTCCCCTCTCTTCCCACTCACTCTCCTTTGCAAAGTGCTCCCTCAGATCGTGCCTTTTTATCCCACACCTCTGAGCTGTCAGCAGCTGCCCACCTTCCTGCTTGCCTAACACCTCGCTTGCCCTCATCTAACAATATCTGACACTCATCCTCAGCCTGTAATTTCTAGTCTGCTATTCCATATAAAACCATAACCTTCAATCTTGTTACCCTTCTCATACTCATTTTGTTTTCTTTCCACTCATTAAATTTCCCACTCATTACAAAACAGACAGTCCCACAACCCAGTTCTACTTAACCCTTTCACAATCATTTCTTTCCCTGTAATTGCCTCTTCATGCAACTGCTCTGTTCTCTTGGAATTTATGACCTACTGGAAAATGTCCCCACTGCTCTGCACAGACTCCCAAGTACCCCAGTCTCTTCTCTCAAGTGCTTTGTCTCTACTTTCTGTAATAAGACATGTACCAGTATTCCCACTATGGATCTCCAACATGACTCAACACCAGTGAATGCACTGAGGAAATATTTCTATCAAATTTCATGATGGTTCCCTCCGATGTAACTGTCTTATTTTTCCCTTCACCTTGAGAAGGCTGCCTCCTCCAACCATACGGTACCAAATTCACTGTCTGCTCATGTTGTGTTACCTTAAGCCTCCTCCTCTTGTACTAAATGGATATTCCTGACTTTGTCTAAGAGAACTCAAAAAATACAGGTCATACTTCATTATCAAACCTTGACCTCATATTCTCTTTTGTTTAAAAAAAATGTTATAATGCTACCAGGTGCCTTTACAGAATCCCTAATTTCCTGTAAGAAAAAAATGCCAGAAGATGGGCAATTATTTACACACAGTTCCATTTAAAACTAAGAATGTCACACTAAGCTGACTCAGACTGATATCAAGCCCAACCTTTACAAACAGAAACCTTACAGGACTTCTAAGCTTCATTCTCCACTGCATCACCCTCTGGTTAATCATCAAAACCCATGCAGAGAAGGCACAAAGTTCTCATCAAAGAACACTTTACAGCCACAATTTTTTTTTTCCACTAGCAAATTTTTATGCATACATGTGGGTCCCCTTCTGCACTTTGTATGGGGCTAATTCAGGGCTGCCTTATTTTGCTAGTTGCACAAATATTAGTGTGAGGATGTATGAATGTAGTCTCTGTCACAGAGGCAAGGGAACAGTGTTGCATTCTAAAAGCCTGAAATCAAAGCTCTGAAGAGTGAGAAAAGTATAATTATTTCTGATGCACAGATGAGGAATGCAAACACACACAGATGGGGACTTCCAAAGAATCTACAGGCTAAAACAATTGGAGCATATGAACTTCCTTACTCTCCTTACGACTTGTAAGCCAACTTTGATTCTCCACAGTTTTTGTGGCTCCAATTTTGAAAGCTACAGATAAAGGAAAAAAAGCCTAGTAATAAGTTGGATTTGTACACAGAACATCTCCCAACTCACTCTACAGAAAAGCACCTGCACTTCTTCAGCTGATTCTGAGCCAGCAGGTATAACACAGGAAAGACAGATCAAAAGGACCGTGCTGACAACCATCCAAAATAATGCACTCTGCAGCCAGGGCAATCAGCCAGAAAGGGAAAGTAAACAGAGGCCTTCAAAGAGCTACATGGAGCTGGACCAAGAAAACATGTAGGCTTAATGGTAGTAGCTCCACCATACAGATTTTGATGGCATCACTCATGGCATGGCCATATATTTTAGTGAGTTCCCATATTAAGAGTTTTTTTTCCCCCAGCCTGAAATATTTTGGGGTCTAGGGATGGGACAGGGAGCCAAGGACTTAAGAATTCTCATTCCCTCTTTGACACAGGTGACTTCACTGCCCTCAACTCCCATGTCTCAATATTCCACTATCTATTTCACTGAACCACTGTGAAAGTTACTGGAAATTTGTGGAAATTAAGGATGGGAAGATAGACACAGATGAACTATGACAGCTAATACTTCAATTGTTACCAAGTGTTAATCTTTAGCGGTGTAACATCCACATTTTTTCGCCCCATGAATTAACTTAACCCCAAATTATTAGAGCACTAAGGAGAAGCTCACGATTATTTATATGCTACACCTCCACTCCAAAGTACAAGTCATTTTGGGAAAGTATACTTTTCCATCCTTGAAAAGGGCTAAAAGTAAATAGTAAAAATATGTACTTTTTAAAGCATATCATTGCCAACTCTTTATTTCAAATAGAGATTATAAATTACTATTTACAATAAAAATAGTTTTAAGTTACATTTTTGAGAACACTGCTTACAGTTAGCCACATTCCCCATCTGACACAGGTTTAAGTAATGATTCAATATTCTTGAGGATTGGCTCCTGAAGAGGCTGTTCAGCAGTTGCAAATCATGCTTATGGGCTTTCAGGAGGGAGTAAATTCAAAGTAGATGATCTCTTAACAATTAAAAACCATTACAATAAACAGAGAAAAAATAAGGGTCTCTTACCTATTAGTATCCTATTCTTTGCAATGCCATTTTTAATCTCATCATTGATCAAGTCTGTAAGTCCCCGGCACATAGAATCAATACTTTCAATGTGTTCTGGACAGTCATTAGAGATCTTATATCTGTCAAACCACACAGTGGAAAGGGCTCCTTTCATGGGTGTATATGGCCTGGAGTGGTGGAAGGAAAGAAAACAGATGATTAACCAAGCATATGATCAAAAGTCTTCAGCATATGTGAGAAATACAAACAATTACATATCTCTCAGTAAAGAAGAGAAGGAACCTCCTCTGAGTCTAACTCCATTTGCATCTAGACACATCACATGTCCTCACATTCAAAGCATGGTCCTTCAAGAACAAAAGATGCACTTGGAAGCTATGTATAATGCAAGTTTCAGTCAGTTCAATGTCAAGGTTGATCAGGTCAGCTAAATATTGTAAATCTTTACTCTGTCGGGAGGTTCTTAATCCTAAATTAAATTAGGGTTGAAATCCACCTTGGAACAGGACAAAGTGAAGCAGCTACTAAACATGACAGCTTTGCAGAAGCTAACTTCATGGGATTCAGTTCTCTCATTTTTGTCAAAATTGACAGGGTTTTATGAACCTCTAGTGTTTATGAAAGCTTCTTCCTTCTGACAATTTTTCTTTCTCTTAAAGGATACAGCCATCCTCACCTTAATGGGCAGGTGTCTTAAGTGAAAGAAATGACATATGCTTACTAGTTTGGTGCACAGACACTAATTAGAGACGTGATACTCTCCCCTGCCATAATACTGTGTTGTCAGGTTAGTATTTTGAAGTGCTTTAACACACTGCCCAACCAAACCTCAGATAATCAAGGAAGCTACAATTCAAAGCAGCTTTTTTCTTTATTTTTAAATAAAGAAGATTAATAGAGCCCTGAAATCCCAAGAAAAGTGATCTAATTGCCTTTCAGTGACTCTAAAATTGCCTTGCAATGGCTCTACAATTTAATACCAAACATACTGCTAAGAGAACGATACAACATCTCAAAACCAAGCCCTCTAAAATCCTTAATTGCAATGTTTAATCAGGGGGCACATTTTTCATTTTTTAGTTAAACTCAGATCAGATTACAACCACTGCCTACAAATAGACAGCCTTTGATAAATTTGTCTGGATGGGAACCCACTCAAAACACTAACATGGACTTTTGTGCTCTCTCTGGATTTTTTTTGCAGTACTAGGATTAAACAAAAACACAACTAACCTGAGAAAGCCACTATTTCAATTACAGGAAATTCAGTGGAAGTATTTTGTACACCCAACAAGCTAAAGCTAAGTTTAAAAGTTGTTAAAATGCTTTTTGCCTTTTTTTTTTTTTTTTTTGGTTTGTTTTTGTTTTAATAAACTTCTCTTTGTATTTCCATTGTCTCCAGGATTCATGCCAAATGAATTGATCAACACCTAAGAAACAAAATTACAAGTCTCCAATTCACAAAAGTCAGTTTCTAAGATGAGACACTCCAGTTAAAAATATCAACATCGGAATCAGTGGAGTTTATGGAAGTCACTTGGGTGTGATGTACAACAGACTAAGTACTTGGGCAAAAAGGATTTAATCTATGGTTTTAGCTTCTCTCTCAAGCAGTTTTACATCAATCCCAGTTAAAATTATTAGCAGACAGCATGCTTCATTTTTTAGTAAAATGAGAGTACCTTATATATTTGTTAGAAGTTTTTAGTAAGGTTTTACTATTATTACAGCATGTTGAGCCAGGATTTCCATGGAATGAAGATATTTGTATTACATCACAGAAACTTACAATTACATTACAGAAATAATAAAATAGGTTTCCCCACAACTGGAAGACAGAATCATAAGATTTATAAACATGACAAAAACCCTGATGGGATTGTAATACTTGATCAGATGTAGAAATTCAGGACTTGTACCTGCTGTCTTTGCAAATTCTTCAGTAAGGTAGATGAAAGACCAATGTGTCTTAAGCTGACAGGAAAAGACCCACAAGGAAACAGACAAGATACTTTAATCTGTCTCAAAAATATTCTTGCAACTACTCTTGATTTCTCAGAAATACATTAAAAATAACCTTTACACAAAGCTAAAAAGTAAGATTCTTTAAATGGTTCACCCAACTGGCACATCTGTTTTAGTCATTCACCTTGTTCCTTAAATAAATCCCTTTATTAGCTGGCACACTAGAACTCAGACATTACCACCGTAAACAAATATGTTTGGCATGGAACCATCTGTACAGCTCCAAGAATACAGCACAAAATTTTTTCATACACAGAATATTCATGGTTGGAAAGGACCTCCTAGATCACAGAGTTGAACCATACCCATAAAAAAACACCTAAAAAAACCCGAACACCTAAATACCCTGATCAAACATGACTTCAAAAACGCAAAATAACCCCCTACATGCCTGCCACTAGAGCATGTCCTGAAGCACCAGGTCTACCTGTTTCTTAAATACCTCCAGGGATGGCAACTCAACCACCTCCCTGGGAAGGCTGCTCCAGTGCCTCACCACTCTTTCTGTAAAGAATTGCTTCCTAATATCTAATATAAACCTCCCCTGCTGGAACTTCAGACCACCTCATCTGGTTCTGTCAGTGGTTACTAAGAAGAGGCCAACATCCACTTCTCTACAACCTCCTTTCAGGTAGTTGTAGAGGGCAATGAGGTCCCCCCTCAGCCTCCTCTTCTCCAAACCAAACATACCTATACAATTAAACCACAAAAGAAAAAAAAAATTTAAAATTCCTATGTTAGTGTGACACAAGAGACTGGCCTAAAATACATAAAGCAAAGAAATACAGAGCAGAGCAAACACCTGCATCCTGTAAGATCAGAGTGGTCAGTTAAGGGCAGTGTCAGACCAAATGGTCAGCTTTAAGTTTGGATTTTTTGCTTTACCAAGTTTAATCAAAACCTGTAACTGATGATTTTTAACTCTGTGTCTCACTTTCTTTATTCTTGTTTTAAAATGATAATGAAAATAAAGCTCTGCATCTCTAAAACATGTGCTGCTGAAACTCAGAATGAAAATATATTGCCCCCCAAGCTGTGTGGGTTGGTTTTTTTGATGTTGTTTGTTTAGTTTTAAAGAGAGTCTGTGGTTTTGTTTTGCTTGCTCTGGAGCACACACAAGATTCGAATCTATTTAAGAAAACAGGAATTAAGTACCCTCTCTCTGGATATATCCGATTTCCAAACTTGCACCCACTTTTAAATGACACTTGAAACACCATTTCCTACAAATTGAACTACTACCATTTAAAAATAAAGATAAAATAGATGTGAAGGAGACATACCAAAGAGTAGTTAAACTGCAGACACCATGAGGAAAAGAATCTTTAAAATGCTTTCCAATATCCTCAAGTCAGTCTAGAACATGTTTTTTGACTACTTCATAAGTCTTACTATTTTCTAAGGGTGTGCACTGATCTACAACTGTTTCCTCATGCATACACTTCTTGTATGAGACTGCAGTTTCAAAGGATATCCTACACACTTAATATTTGAATATCTTAAGTGGAAAATATATCCTATAATATCTCTAAGTATTTATCATCCTTTTAATCTTCTAAACCTGTATTCAAATAGAAGCAGTTTTCACTGCTAATTTCACTGTGAAGTTTCAAAGTAATATAGATTTTCACAATACAGTGGCTCAGGTTTTCACAAACTCAAGATAGGTTAGCTTCTGTTAATGTCAGTTATGTACTAACGAGGAAAGTATAATTAAAGCAGGAAGCAATAACACCATCTTTTTTCCACCTTCCTGAAGCATGGATTATATACTCTAGACGTTCTTAATCACATTTAGAATTTTGCTAAATAGTTTGAAATTACCTTAAATTAATAGAAGTAGAGAGCAACCAAACGATGCTACACAAGGTTCAACTTGAGATCTAAAAAAAATTATAAATTCCATCTCCAAATTGATACTATTAGCACAGCAATTCGTATGAAACTACTGGTATTTCTGTTTGTTATCCAATAAAACACTGTCCTTGTCCAATATTTTAAGGTAAAAGACCAGGCAGCTCTGCTAGCTGCTTTAAATAAGACATGTAAAAGCAGCAGACAGTGTGTTGATAAATTGTAAATATTATTCCCCTGCTCTTCTCCTGATGCACAGTCGTATCACTGCTTTCACGCTCAGTGTTGTGATCACCCTGCTAATGCAGTCACATAAACCCCAGATCACCGGTGCTGGCTTACAGCTTCCGTGACATTCCTGACAGAAATTCCAGAGATGTCAGACAGAACTAGGAATTTGCAATGAAGCTAGGTTTCAAAATTCAAATAAAGAAAAAGAAAGATGAAAGTTTTTGCTTCACTTTTGCTTCCTTCCCAAACCCAACTCCTCTCAGTTAGGAGGCACAGAGTTGCATCAGAGGTTGTAATGGTGTCTTCTGGAAGACTGTGCATCCCTTTGAGAAAAACTGACAGAGCACATCGCCAGACTGCTGAAGTTCTACTTTATTCTGCTCAGGTGAGGCCCCACCTGGAACACTCCATCCAGCTCTGGAGTCCTCAGCACAGGAAAGACATAGACCTGTTAGAGGGGGTCCAGAGGAGGGCCACAGAAATGATCAGAGGGCTGGAACACCTCTCCTATGAAGACAGGCAGAGAGTTGGGGTTATTCAGCCTGGACAAGGCTCCAGGGAGACCTTACAGCAGCCTTTCAGTACTTAAAGGGGGCTTACAAGAAAGATGGGGATAAACTTTTAGTAAGGCCTAGTCTGAGAGGACAAGGGGTGATAATTTTAAACTAAAAGAGATTCACATGAGAAAAAAAAGATTTACATGAGATACAAGAAAGAAGTTTTTTACAGTGAAGGTGGTGAAATATGGATGAGGCTGCCCACAGAGGTGGTAGATGCCTCATCCCTGGAAACATTCAAGGTCAGGTTGGATGGGGTTCCAAGCAACCTGATCTAGTTGAAGATGGCCCTGATAACTGCAGGGGGACTGGACTACATGACCTTAACAGTCCCTTAATAGAATGCATTGGGTGGGCTGTAAATTGTGGCAATTAGCACTAATGAGAGAAACTGCAAGAATATTATGGCTGAGAAGACCATTTCTACACACTGCCAGTTCCTCAGCAACCAGCTAATTGTGGCTGCTTTACAAATTCACTGAGAGTAGCAAGAGACAAATTGGGGTCCAATCTGAATCAGTTCTCTGTTACAGGGTTTGAAAGACATTCTAGGATTCAAAGCGGTATTGTTCACAAGCTGGTGGCAAACAACACTGAGGATGGATGAATGACACTGGTCTAGCTAAGCACAGAACCCCCTGAAAAGACTGTAAAGCAGAATGACACAGAACCCCACAACTGCTTGATGGAGGGGCTATATAAAAACCACTGTCTCCAATTCTTCTGTATTAGAAAGCAGCTGAGAGAAGAAAAACAAGAAGGATGTCAAAGAGTACGATGCAGTTAAAGGAATTAGAAATCCAAGATTATTGCCATCATGTTCTACTTTGTTTTCCCAAGCACAACTAGAGTATCTCCGGCAAGTGTTTACTGCATTCCACATGGTATTTAGTATATGAAGTAAGCATTACATGTATGCATATCCATGTCTTCCTCACCTAATGCAAGGAAGAAAAAAAAAAGGAAAATATGAAGTTTATCCAAGCATGCTTCCATCATTATTATGCAGATTATGTTAAATTTCTACTTAGAGAAGGAGATGAAAGAATCACCCCATGACACCACCAAAACCCTCAAGCTTCCCCCTCCAAAAAGCCTTCTTTGTGTTAAATTTATGAATGAGGTTAGGGCTTACAAAAGTGAAGGATTAATAACATTTGTTTGAGCCAAAAATAGTATGATAAGCACCCTGCATGCTCCCCTACACAGCTCTGCCAATCCATCTCAAGTCTGACCTGCAGTACCCCTGCTGCTTTTCCAACCCTAGGCCTCTCTCAAGTAGTGACTGCCAACGTAGCTGAATGGTGCCAAACTGTCTGGTGGTTTTGCAATATAGCCAAATGGGGACTACGATGAGATGAAACTCATTTCCACCCATGAGCAGAGCAAAGATGTGAACTTAGGTGAAAGGATGGAGTACCAGGCCATGGAATGTGGAGCAGTCCTTACCAGCCACATACACAGAGACAAAGGAAATTAGAATAAATTGGGAAAAACACCCAAAGAACAGACAACAAACTCTGCATAAAGACTTATTGGTCACAGAACGGTATATTGAGTGAATGTAAAAAAATACCCCACGAAATACCCCAAGAAGTACTTATGGTTTACTTTCCGACTTGCAAAAAAGAAATACTGTCAGAATGGAATGCTAGACAATGCAAAGAATCTTTGACCTAGATGTTTTTTTTAAGGAATTACAGAGGGTAAGGTATACTTATTAAAACAAGTAAAGACTAAATGGTTTTAGCTTTACCACATTAGCTCTTGCAATGCCAATTTAAACTATCACTTTCTATTAAAAAAAAAAAATAGGTTAAATTGGGTAGCATTCAGTTCTGATTTAGAAACTCAATAGAAACAGAATGTTTAAGTCACAGTTGTAGCAGCTGAAACAGTATTTAAAGCTGTAGCCATCCTGACCCAAAAAAAAAAAAAAAAAAAAAAGGGGAAAAAGGAAACCCTTTCCTTTATTACTGTAGACGTGGCTGTAGGGATTGCATCAGCTGGTAGGGCTATAATTTGAGCTCTTTTTTGTAATTAAAGATATACATTAGCATTACAAGAGAGAGGAAATAGAATTCTGTTGTGATTAACAAGTTAAATCTATGTTACAGAAGCACTGATCCTGAAAGAAAGATAAAGTTAAAAAAGCAGCTTATTAAAACAAGTTCTCTACTCATTTAAGTATCCTAGTTGCCTACATTATAGAGAAAAAAAACCTCTCTAAGCAATGTCTAAAGTTTCATTTGCAAAGCAACATTTGCATGCCCCAGTCATACGCATTTCATTTCCAAACACATTCCAAATTCAGGTGCCACTACTCTCACTACATCACACTGAGACTTCAAATGCACATATTTCTCCCTTTTTGAATCTAAGCATGCTTTTTAACATAATAATTGTACTTAAAAATTCTTGCAAGATTTTATTTTTTAATATTACATTGCACTACCTCCATTCAGTTATTTTTGCTCAGGAAACAAACAAATACGAGACTCATCCAGATAGGGAATGAGTCTGACAAAATGCTGCAAATGCTTCACCTGTCCAGGGGACATCTGGTGATAACCCTATATTCATATCCTGCACATTATAAAAATTATCAAAGAAAAGTAAATATTTTTGAAAAGTGTACATTTTACAGAGGCATATGGAGAATAGTAAAAAACAGTTTTAGAAAATGTAGTTTGCTAACATTCTATTGCTTTTACCAGTAAAATGGAAGTATCCTCTCTAATGTTTGATAACATTAATGTTAACGAAGGCAGATAACAAGATGTAGAATACCTCTAGATTATATGCTGGGCTGGTTTTCTAAAATAATTTTCAAACATACTGACTCTTGAATCAAACCATGTCTGAATCTCTGATGTTGTAGTAAATGAAAAATATTATGTTTCAGTGTCTGGGATAAAATCTAAACACAATGTAAATATAAAGCCCATCCATCATCCACAAAGAAAGAAAAATAAATTCAATGTTTTGTTGAAAACAAATGTGAATTCTACTGCTTTTCAGAACTCTGTTAGAAGTGAAGAATGTGTAAGACCGAATCTATAGATCTATCAGCAATTATACCCATGAAAAAAATGAAGGGGTATTCCTGACCTGCAGTTTATCCTGCTAAAGCCTCTAGCATTGCAGTTACATCATAAACCTGCTTTTATTGGCATAACTACTTTGACAGAGAGCATTCAATGTGTATGTGGTATTTTATGCTGGAAAAGACAGGAGTTTACAGAGTATGAACTACATCCACATTAACAGTATTTTGCCAGAAGAGTGTATCAGCCACACAATCCTAGCACGGTCTTGCCAAACTTTAAGCTTTTCTTTGATTTCATTGTCAGTGTAAAAAAACTGCTGGCAAGCTTTGCTCTCTGCTCCTGTAATTGACAATGCACTAGCAGGTTGTGCCCCCCCCCGAGATTCTCACTCACATCCATGTAGCTTTCCACCAGCACATTGCTCTGTCTCCACATGACCAAAGACTGGATCAAAACCTTCTTCAGCATATTTGTACACCCATAACAATTTAGCCATCTAGGTCTCATTATCAAGGATGCTGAATTCCCCTGTTGGTGTCAGAAGCATTTGGAATTCTTATCAAAACATATATAAATACACACACATAAAATCAGACCATATATTGAAGTTCCTAATGCAGACAGAATTATTTTAATGTCTGCCATTCAAGTTTGGATGTTCTAGGCCTTGTTTTTCCTTTCTGTAGAAGAAAGGAGAGCAATCATCATAAATGTTTCAAAAAGAATAGTGTGTTTTGGATTTAAATACCAAAACAAGACAAAATGGGTCTGTAAATGCTTATTTCAGTTCAGTCAGTAACACTTATCTTCACAAAGTTCACTCCAGCATTTCTGCAAACAGTGGCAAACATTACTGTACTTAAGGGCATCTGTTTTATTTCACTGTGTCAGCTAGTGATGCTTATCAGCAACAGAGGGCTGTACACTAATATTCCCTACCATAGTTCATATTGCCAGTCAAAGACAAGTAGTGTGGGTATTTTTTATTCTTTAAATATACAAATTTTATGTTTTGCTAAAAAAAACCAAACAAACAAACCCACCCAACAAAAACAACAAACCACCACACTTCTGAATTAACTCACAAATGACCTCTATCGGCTCTAGAGAACAAGAGTAACCTTGACTTAAAAAAAAAAAAGGAACTGGAATTAACTGTTTACTCACATCTTTTACTTACAATAGTAACTTTCTTCCCATCTGTTTACTGAAGTACCAAAATCCAAAGTCTCAAGATAAAAATAAATTCCCCATAAACGCCACTTAAGTCAGAAGATGTTGCTGGTTAATATACTTAGCTTACATAGCTTACATCTGTAGCTATCCAAAGAAACCAAAACAAGACAAGAAAAAGGACTGGTCCCCAGAAGTACAGTGGGATGGAAAAGTGAAGCACTGGCCTAACAGAAGTGGTGCGAGGTGCTCTGACTGCACGTAACGTGAAGAAAAACCGTTTCATAGGGAAGCAACACCTCCTGCATTTCTCCAGTACCTGCTGCATTGATAGGTAAGAAATGGAGCACATCAGTATGTGTGATGTGACACTGATAACTCCAGCATCACTTTAGCCTGTCATCAATGAAGTAATGATTTTCTGTAAACAGTATGCTCATATTAACTACCTGCTAAGTCAAACACACAGCTTCAAAGACTTCCACTCATGGTCTTGATTTTTCTGTAACACAGTGAGTACATTCACACTGCAGTATCTCAACTGCTTTTCCTGCCTAAGTAGATCATAAAAATGCATGGTCAAGGAAAGATTATTTTTTATTTTACTGACAGACAGATAAAATTCTGCTATTACACTTTACACCCCCAAAGAATTTTTTTTTCCTGACTTTCAAATCTCTGTACCTTAAATGTCTGTGTAGAATGCCACAATTTCCTTTTCCTCTCAGCATTTGCTTACAGTTACACACAAATTCAGAAAGAAACTTAAGACTCATTACCTTTCAAGGAAACATTTTCCTGACTTAGAGGCACAGACACCTTAAAAATTAATTTATATTAAGAAAAATTAAACAACTCTGAAATATAAGGCCATGTCTTTAGAGAGCTAAATATGGAGGTACGGGTCCAACTCTTAGCCTTTAGGTTTGACATCATTAACTTTCAAATTCCCAGGCATAAATATTTTTATCTGTACTTCCAGTCTACCACTGAACACAGTGTCATTTAATAACAAGATCTGTGCCTACAGTGAATGCTGAACTCAATTATCTTTGTAACAGTTGGGCTAGGATTCAATCTAGAAGAAATGTGTCATTTTAAACACCCAGTCTTTTCTCCAGCAGCTGAAGATCATTCACATCCTAGTTGCCAAAAAGACCAACCACCTTCAGAATTAAAACCTGGAATTAAATGCAACTAAGTATTTTAGTGATTAATTTATGGGAGTTAATATAGGTAGGACTGTGATCTAGAACATGGCTCTAGAATGCCATTACAACACACATTAGAGTATCTTCTATATATATTAAGGAGATGGAAAGATACTATGAGGTCAATACTCAAATTTGAGACTGTGACTTCTGTGAAGTCTTAACGACTCAAAAAAAATTAAAATAAATTGCAGTCCCTGGGCAACAACACACTTGCCAAAAAGCATATACATGAGAAAGAAGCTGGCAGTGTTATGACAGTCTATACCAATATTCACAAGTGTTTTACAGTACTGGAGTAGAGTAATTGAATCCTACAGTTAAAAATATATTAAAGAATACCTGGCAGGAGCCGTTGGGTAAATTACTTTTATATGTTGGAAAGTCATGTCTTGATTCAAAATCTGTTTTATCCATGCTCTTGCTCCTTGGCCAGTATCACCTGCACCACACAGAAGAATAAAACAAGAATTATTCTATACATTTAGGAAGTAAGCTATACAAGGTCAAATATCTTCATACCAGATTGACCTAACTTCTGAATCACAAAGTTAATCCTCTAAAATGCTAAAAATAATCCCTTTCTAGAATAATCTCAATCCCCTTTCCAATGAAAACGGTCTTAAAATTTCCTAGAAACAGACTAATTAAGAGGTCTTACAACCTAAGTTTAATACTTTACTTACATCCAATGGCTTAAGTACCTCCTAATCAGGCACAAGGCCTTACCTCTTGCAACTCACCTTACTTGCTGGTAAGTGATAAACAAAAAATACCAATTAACATCTTAAAAAGTGAGATAAAGTACCTGCTGCTTCCCTTAAAAAAAATTACTTTTACTACAGAATTTTACGTTAACCCACTTCAAAATCTAGTCAAAAGCAGCAAGAAGGACCTTCACTTTAACTATGCTAATATTACACATAGGCTTTGAGGGAAGTCTTAGTCAAACAATCGCAACATTTTGTAAAAGAGATGAGTTTGGGTTAAAATATCTTGCAGGTTCCTCAAGAACCTCAATCTCACAGTTCAGTTTGAAAGGTACATGAGATGTGATGTCAATGTGTTTTTTCCTAGTCTTAACAACTCAGTCTATAGGCAAAATCTCTGCCAACTGAAGTGCTATGAACAGAAGTACAGGATGAATTCTTAGCGGACAGCACACATTCCTTTCAAATAAATATACATATACACACACCAGACAGCTTCCACAACTTGTCTTTGCATCACTGCTATCTTCAAGCCTGAGGAAACTGGCCCATCAAGGTTTATGAAGCAATATGGCTTATAGTAGGCAGTAATAAAGCATGTAGTTAATGTTCAACCCAAATATTCGGTGAGGATTCAGCAAACTGAAATTTCACTACTGCCACTCATCACACCATAGGACTGTAGTCTTGTTTGAAGTCACAGCCCCCACCTATTATCAACTCAGACTTCTAATCTGAGTTAACAATCTTCTCTACTATTTTATCTCAAATTGGTCTGCTTGACTTTAGAGCTTGCCCCCTTCTTTTCAATAAAATGGCCAAAGTACAGGAAAAAAATAGCACTGCCTTAAGCCAGGCTTACTGACATGTTACATGGGTTCATCTGAACAATGTCACATGAATAGAACAATTTATTTGTTACAGTTATTTTAATTCCCCGGTGGAGAAGATTTACTCTTGCTTTAGCACTTCAACAAAATTCAGTGATCTTTATTTGCACATACAATTAATGCATTTTCAGAATTAAAACAGAAGGTAAGAAGGATTCAAATCCATTTTTTTTTGTTGGTTTTCTTTTTTCTGTTGAGCACACATGGCATAACCATCAAGCTCTTTGACCTAAATACACTGAGTGACAAGCAACAAGGTCTCAGAACTGACACAAATATTATTCTGTGCTATGTTACAAAAATCAAAGTTACATCTTTAACTGGATGCTTCAGAACACAGTCCCACAAACACTTGGGTTGTTAGTATGGTCTGAATTCCAAACACACTTCTGATTCTTAGCAGACACTCTTGACACGCAAGAGTTTCCTTATGGCTGTCACCTAACTTATTAACAGCATGTCTTAAGGAGGCTTGAATAAACTTTTTTTTTTTTCCCCTATGCAGTCCTCTTTTTTTCAGTTAGAACGCAGAAGTCTAGGCTTTGCAATTGATCAACCCTCAGGTACGTTAATCTAAGCAACTATCTCAATGCTTACATAATTTAGACTTTGGGATTTACAAATTCCTTAACAGTGCAGGACAAATCTTTATTTATTCACATTTCCCAAGCTTTGCCAAGATTAGCTAAAACGCTTATAGTTAGTAAAGCCAGTTTGTCCATGAGAAGTTCACAGACAACTCATTAAATATGAGAAAATTTAACTATGACCTTCTGTGTGTCAAGAGTCTCCATGGCCCAAATGCTCTGCAACCATGTAAGCCTTCACATGCAGAATAACTGATTTTGATTTGTATAACTGATTTTGATTTGTTAAGAACAGAGTTGGGAAGCAAGGAAGAAAGAGAGGAGAATGTGATACCAAACAAAACCAAATAACCTTCTGAAGGGTTTTGTCTTTCAAGCTGTTGTTAGACTTTTGCATTATATGTTATAAAGACATGCATACGTGGCACTTAGGGACATGGCTTAGTGGTGGACCTAGAAGTGCTGGATTAATGGTTGGACTCAATGATCCTAAAGGTCTTTTCCAACCTACAGGTTTCTATGCATGTTACAACATACAAAGTTGCAAGCCTAAATTTAAAACATATTATACATTTGTTATGCCCATTTAACTTCCCTGCTGAGCTACCAAATGGATTCTCTACCTAAATTTGATGTACAGTACCTGGAGTTTTCAAATATTTTTCTATACCATTTTGCATTTACATTCTCTATTTGTTAATAATTTGTCTGAAGCAAGCATTATCAACAAAATGGATTCATGCCATTTCAGTACCATTTTCCATCACAAGCACAGTGCGGAAGGTTTATAATTCAGGTTTACAGGCCAGCCCACAGCAACAGCACTGTGACTACCTCTGTTTTAAATTCTATTCTGTGGAAATGCTAAACAAACCAAATAAAAGCACCCTTGTACTTGCTCATTGCAAACATTATGAATGAAATCACATAAAAAATGAAAAATTGTGGATTACTTTAACCACATGTGGAATCAACCTCTAACCATAATCTTCCCTTACTCCTCCAATATGACAGAAAATTACTTCCTCAAGTATTAAAGCACTGGATTTAAGAAGAGGGCTGCACACATCAACTTTCACTTTTATTCTTGAACTCAGAGAATTTGAGGAAAGCAAAATTAAACTAAGATTATAGAAGTAGAACTAATTTAATAAGCACATACATCTTTGTTAAACTAAATAAAAGCATCAGCTAAAAGCAAAATTAAGAGCAAGACAGTTCAAGAGTTAAGCAGGTTGCCACATGCATGTGGAAAGCTTAGCAGAATTGATCCCCAGGGCCTTGATCTAACAAAGGCCTTTGATTACTGTTTGTTGGTTTGGGGTTTTTTAAGTCATATGGACATTGTTGTTATTCATTAGGTTAGAAGTAACCATTAAGTATAAAAACAAACAAACAAACAAACAAACCCAAACAAACCACAAGAAAACACACATTTTCCTCCAGCCTCGAGGCTGGCTACTGATGTAGGTACCTTCTGCAGATTGGTGGCCACAAAGTCAGTTTGGACTGGGCTGGGACCCTTTTGAATGAAATCAGTTAACTAACAATGGCTTTTAAAAAGTGACAACAGTACTCTCAGTCTGATCCCAAGAACTCCAAGAGCCATTTTAATTATGAAAACTGTCCTTCACACATGGATGGCTACCCTTAGACAGAAGGAATTAAGATAATAACTTCTATAACATGTCTGTTCTCATAGCAAAGAGAAGCAGGCTGGTGTATAACGGCACTGTCCGTAAAAGACATCCCACGGACCCACGTCAGGCCCATGAAGGCCCAAACACTATTGCCGGTGCAGGCACAGGGAAAAATACCCTTTGCCCACAGAAGACTCCTCCTTGCCGGCCAGCGCCATACAGTCCCCACGGGAGGGGGGAGGAGATCAAGGCGCATGGACAAGGACTCGGGACACCAAGGACGTGGACACCTCGCACCCTTTCTCCTCGCTTTCCAGCCATACCGAGCCCGAAGGCTGCTGTGGCGCTGAGCCGGTCCCGCTGAGCCCTTCACGCAATACCGGGCCGCCGCAGACTGACAGGGCCGACTCTGCTCCCCCTCCGCGCTCCCGGAGGGGGTAGCAGCCACCCCAGCCCCGCGGCCGGGGGGCGGCTCCCCTGCGCCCTTTACCAGCGGGAAGCGACTCCCGCCGAGCCCCTTGCTCCGCGTGTCAACCCCGTCGCGATGTACCAGGGGAGAGAAGGGGTGGGGAGGAAAAGCAGCCACCTGAGCCGTGGAGGAAGATGAGGGAAGCAGTGTGCCTGCCCGCGGGATGCACCACACTCCTCTGCAGCGCTGCATGTACCGCCATGCTTAGCACTCTCCTCCTCCTCCCAGCTTGTCCGGTAGCACGGCCCAGCGCGCCGGCGCGGAGGCGGCCCCGCTCCCGCAGCGTGCGGTACGGAGGATATTCCGGGATTTCTAGTGTTCTCAAACCTCCTGACCACAAACCAGTAAAGTTCTCACTTTTAATGCCATGCCCCGTTACCAAACCTATTTATAGAGACTGCTCTATTTCTCCAGGCCCCATGTTTAGAAATTCCATATAGTAGGCAAACTGGAGACCAAACAGTAAAAGGGGGGGGGGGAGGAGCATCCCGTTTCATATTGTCAGCTGTGTTTGGAAAGGCTCTGAGGCTTCAGCCCGGCCAGGCTCACACTTCAAGGGCAAAGGCCTGTTTGGCAAGAGAACTGAGGGAAGGCAGGTGGCAGGGAACTCTGATGGCACCTTCGAGGTGCTTCAGAAAGTGAAGGGTCTGCAAGGACTGATATGAAAAAGTTCCAACAGACATTTGAAAGCTTGTCTGACCTTAGTTCATGTCTGAGCACAACTACTCTGATGGTCTTGGTAGCTTCTACTGAACTGCTGTAGGGAGGTAAGGAGTAGGAACTTGGTTTTGCACTCTCAGGTAACCTGCACGCATTCAAGGCCATAAGACTATTTTTTTTTTTTTTCTCCTAGTGATGTGTGGATTAACCACCTGCCTTAGTGCTTTGAGGTCTATGGCAGTGGAATAAGGATGACCAGGCATAAAGTCCGCTATTGCCATTTCACTAGCCAGGTGCAGTGTGAGCCAGGGGGTAAGCAGCAAGTTTACAGATTAGTTTTGCAGTTCATCATGAAGTATTTTGGCAAGCCACAGGGGCACACCTGTTAGTCCTTAAAAATGTAATGAAACTTTAGCCTCTCGAGGTAGCATGTTATTGCCTTCAGAATGGCCTGTGGGTTAAGTAGATGAAACATCAGTGTGTGTGTAATGTGAAGAGCAAGCTGTGCTTGTGTTTCTGTTCAAATTACTATCCTGACTACTATTTTCCTATATTTTTAGGCCGTGAAATCTTAGGTCACCAGTTAAACGTAGACTGACAAATGGCATGTTATGATGCCCCTTCAAAATGTATGCAGCTGTCTTTTTAATATATGTAGAAGCATTCTGCAGTGGGTCTAAGAAGTAAATGGAAGGAAAGAAAAGCTGATAGTTGGGAAAATGATAAAATTGCATGATGGGGAGGGATGAAAGACAGCTCAGCTGCCCAGTTCAAAAATAAAAAATTCCAGCAGAGCAGTATCACCACGAACAAGTCAGTATTGCCAGCTGAGACACACTGTTTCATCTGATTTGCGGTGTACAAAAATAATTGCCTTATATGAGACATAAAGGCTCTTTTTAAAAAAAATAGCTTAGCAGGAAAGTTTAATCTTGATTATAGGACACAGTAACTTATTACATGTAATACTTTTATTTATCTTGCCATCTTTCATGAGCATTGCAATTTTTGAGGGCTATTATAGGTGAATTATCAATGAATAAAGGTGATGTGTGGCTTTGGAGTAACTCAGTAATGGCAACAAACCAGGATCAAGACTTTTTGAAGCTTATCGTTTGTCATTCCCTGCCTCTGAGTTACAAGCTTAGAGCTTGTCCTGGTTTGAGTGAGAGCAGAACTAATTCTGTTCAGTGATTTTACTTTTCAGTTCAGTTCTTCTAACTGCAGTTAGCAGTTAGCAGCCTGTTTTCCCAGACAGTGTCTGCTGCTGGCAGTGATAACACCCCATGGTTAGAGTTACTACCAAGGATTGGTGTGCAGACCAAGGC
>JANHGN010003702.1:57609-84762 GCA_024605025.1 Megaceryle maxima | reverse complement strand
AGATAAGGGAAGATACTGCTGTGTGAACTGTAAGGGAAGAGACTACTGTGTGCCCACCATGTGGACAGCCAGAAATCACCAGTCATGTATAATCAAAGGTGCATGGCTTTTAAGTAGTGACCAATCATGTAGGGGATAGTAGCGCACGTTAGGGATAATGAGATATATAAGCAACTGTGTAACCCATAATAAACAGCATTCACTTGATCACATTGGTCTGTGTGTGACTGTCCATTATGGTCTCCCACACATCTGGAGTCCTAAACCACTACTACCTCCAACAGAGTGGCGGGTTCCTACATTAACTATATAGGGAGAATGCAGATCTAATACTGCTGAAGGGTAACGGTGGGCAAACACTGACCTATAAATGGTACCAAGTGAATAAAGTACTGGTAATTATGCTTTGATACTTTTTATATTTTTTGTATGTCACACTAAGAAGAAGAACCACCTAAATTGTCCCATTTTGATAACCCTGAACACCTGATTTTCCTATCTTAATGGCACTTGCATGTTGATCTTGCGTATCTCTGACATATGAACTAATAGAGCAACCTGTAATGTTAGCAGTGTGCTGTCCCCCTAGATCCTCACATTTAAAGAGTGCTGTTGCCTTCTGCCTTTTCATACTGCATAAACTTCCTTAGTTCCTTTCTAACCAAACTGCCCTTGGGTCCCATCCTACTTCTTCCCCACCCTCAGATCATCATCCGACCTCATTCTAGTCTCCCTCAGCTTCCTCATGTCCTTGTAAAGAACCATCCCTAGACTATTCCCTCGATTCCGTCTTGTCAATTCCCACTCCCAGCCACCCTGGTGGGATTTTGATTTCAGACTCCCCTTCAGGTATGCCTTGCCTCACATTCCAATCTCTTTTTCCAGACAAATTCACTTCTCTTCCCTTATCACTGCTCTTCCTTATGAACTCTGCTCACCCCTCTGACTCATTCATGCCTTCAGTGTGTCCACATAACTTTTAGCTGGCCTGTGCTCCCTGTTTTCCCTATTCACACCCTCAGCTTGGTTGTCTTAGTGCAGAAACAGACAAAGCAAAACCAGTCCAACCTCATCCCCATAGCATCAGGCACCACCACACTTGAGCCACTTTGTGGGATGGATGCATGTGCAATTTGATTAGCACAAGGAAAGATGGGAAGATACTCAAGAAGGAAGAAATTTTCTAAGATCTAACTGCCAAAATTTAAATTGCCTCTAAGATTTCAATGAGTTATAAATTAGTCTAAAAGCAGATCTGGGTAATATGGAGACAGAAAACCCTACTCCATAATAAAGAGGTAGCGGAAGTATTCAAAGAAAAAAATAGTAGTATCATCCTGGGCTAGATAAACAACTTATAAAAATTTCAGCCTAAGTGGTTCCAGCTGACAAACCTGTAGGCACTGTAAAGCACAGCCTCCTAACAAGAGGTGTCAGATAACCTCAGTAACAGGCAGGGCTTTTACCTAAGGGACTACCTTGCTGCTTTACCCAGGACACTAAGATACAATTTCCCTCCCAGCAAAATCTACTCTGTTAACCCTACCTTGTGTGCTGTGCTTTCTCCTCTTTGTGATTGACACGCTACCTAACAACTTCATGTACGCTTTGCTCCTGAAATGCATCCTCTCCACAGGAAGTTCACAATATGGATTTTCTTAGCTAAGCACAACCGTACCGAAACAAATCTCTATTATCTTCAGCGAAGTTTCCGTAGCAGTATCAGCATCTGGTTTACACACTATTACTGTAAAACTGTTTGTCTTTAGACATACTAATTTTCAAACTGTCTAACAGCAAAACCTTCTGAAATTAAACCTACTTAGCTTTGCCTTCCAGATAGGTTAACAACCAGATCTCAAGAGTAAGAGCAGAAAAAAAGAAGAGATGAGGACCCCTCTTCACTGGCAAAAGTTTGGTGGAGAGAAAGAAATGCTTTTGAAAAATCAGAACAATTACCCCAATACAGGCTAAGTATTTGATGCAGTTACATCATCTACTGTACATGACAAGTTCTTTTTTTAGAATGTATTCCTGCTGATCCCTAAGAAATCAGAGGCTCTGAATCCTGCTCACATTCTTCCCAAGCAGTTCCTCTTTAGTAGGCAGACAATATAAAAATGACACATATGAAAATAATTCAAGAAAATTTTATTCTCAAGTGAGAACTCAGTAACTACACACATAATAAAAACTACCTTGTGAGCAGTCCTAGCTTTCACTTACGGACTGTCACACACATCTAAGTACCTGGTCCATTTAGTTGACATGCTTTATTTTCAGACAAAAGCATTTGAGTTGATGACAACCATTTGAAAAGGAAAGAAAACTTCTGATAAACAGTATTTCTGTGATTATCTACACTAAATCCATAGCACAACCTGTGTGTGCAAAGCCCACCTAGTCAATTTTAGGTAATTTGAAAACAGTGAAAACACAGATTTTTCAGGAAGAAGGATGTTTTAATTTTGATTTCTATTAGTCCAACTGAAATTTCCAATCAGCACTTGTAGCTTCAGCTACAGAAGCGTCTGTTTCTGCTGTAAATTAGCTAAAAATATACAAGCTTTACTGAAAAAATATTGCTTGGATTTGTACACACATATGCAAAGATGTTTGTTTTCACTTCAATTAAAGTTTCTTCCATCATGAATAATCCATTTAACTAATTAACATCTGAATTACTCTAAGGAACACTTAATTCAATGTAAAATTAAATATAAAAAGAGAGCAAAAAGTAATTAAAGGGGGACATTATTAAGCTGTTGAATTATTCTTTGCATTTTGCTAGCCTAAGTATTAAGTAACTTCCAGCATTTGTTGGTTGTAGATCAAAGATAAAAACTATGCCAAATAATGTAAAGACTTCTCAATTTACCAGTTCAGTGCAAGTGAATTACTTGTAAAACATTTCAGAAGGGTCTTTCTGCTGTTAAATTATAGGCTGTGTTTTACTCTCAGAATCTCTCAGAAAGAAAAAGTATGTACAAAGACACACCAATGAAGTTAGCAGAGGGGCTTGAGATTTACACCACGTATATAAAAAACAATGCTGGATTTTTCCTTTCCAAAACTAAGCAACCAACCACATGGGTGCTTTTTTTGCTGAGCTCTTTATTGAGGCATTGGCAGTCATTCATTCAACAGCGTGCCTGAAAAAATAAACAAACATCCAGCAATCATTCAAGTGAGATCTTTGTTTTCCAGACACCAGAAATATACACTCAGCAGTACTGCCCTGTTTAATAAGACTGAGCACTAGGGTTACTATAGGAAAGCCCACAATCAAGTTCACAGAGGGGAAAACTTGCTGACCTGGAGAAGTCCTGCTTGACTTCCAGCATTACTGTTAGAAACACATAAAACCTTCTGAGGGAACAGCAAGAACAGCAGCTGCTTTCCTTCACCACCACCCACTCCCTCATCAGACTGGTTTTGAGCAAAAAAGCAAAGACTTGTTCAGCAAAGGTGCATAACTACAAGGCACACAGGTATTTTCTGTCAAGCTAGCATCAAATGGCAAGATAAAGATAGGGAGCTTATCAAAACACAACCACATAAGGCAGTCATCTAAACACCAAAGAAACATCAGGAGATGGGACTTTTCTAAAAGTTTGCTACAGATAGCACATAGGTGTCAAAAATAAACGTGCTATTGTGAATTTAGCACCTCAGTCAGAATGGTTACTACAAACACAATTATATTCTATTTTAAAGTCTCAACATCTGAAATTTAAAAACCTGTTCATACTGCAGTTGGTCCTTTGAATGGTCCATCAAAGGCTAACCTTACCCCTGAAGGATTACAGATCTACGTGTGACACACTTCACATTTCCATAGTGTATTTATAGTTCAGGGTGGCAATACACTTTGCAGTATTTTAAATTTTTTTCCCCATTTATTATAATGATTCCTTGCAAAGAAGGAATTATATATAATCAGCTCTGCTTTACAAAAGTTAAGGCAATGGCAAATCAAAATATTTGTACAAAATTAAAAATAATACAAGAATTATTCCCATCAAATTGCAAAGGGCAAACCTACCAAATTCAATCATGTAGCTACGCAGTACACCAGATTTTTCAGGTAATGTCTCCTACAAGGCCCCTGGAAACCAACTGTGGAGTTCTAACAGTCTTCATAAGATAAAACATGGTCCACAAGACAAAACCCGGTATCCTTAATTACAAAAGCTTAGTATATAAGAGTGCATCATCCGCCACTCTGGCCACATGTTAATACAGTCAGAAATGACTTAGCACTGTATCAGAAAAGCTTCAAAATCAGAGTTTGCCTGGCAAAGTACAACTAAGTGTAAAACTGGGATCACAGCTTTTCATTGCCACCACATGAGATGCAAAGGACTCAGATCTATGACTTTCAAGAAAATGAGCAAGGAAAAGAGGGAAAGCATTTTCTCTAAAGAACAGAGTTATGGACAGACATCTCAACCTCTTTTTCATCCCAAACAAGCCTATAGAGTCACAGCTGGATTCATTCAAGAGCCAGCAATGCATACATTGATCTTGATTTATGTGTCTGTATGAAGCTGCTGAACTGAATGCTTGCAAGGTCCAGAGCATGAAAAGGCTTTAACCTGAGATTTTTGTGTTTCCCTACCAGGTGAGAAGGACAGTTTTTCTCTTCAATAAATTCACATTTCAGTAACAGTTTAATCAAGTACAGGAAGTCATCTACCAAAAAGTCAATCTACTGCCTTACAGGAAATCTAGCCAACGACATCCTGTCTTTCCAAAAAGTTAAGACTGTTTAACAGACCAGAAGGCATCTAAAACTGAAAAAATTACGGCTCAGTAATTCTTACACCAGTGTAGGAATGAGGGAGAAGGAAAATGAGATTTTAAAACCCAAGCAAACAGCAAAAAGTGGTTGGTTGGGATGTAACAGCTTGTATTAACCCTTAACCCTCTTTCACTGCTACAGTCTAAGAACAGAGACTTCCCTGTGAAATGGCTCCTCAGCAACATAGATGTCAACTTCTAGCAACCTAGGAGCTACTCCATACAGGAATAATAGCATATAGGAGGAGTATCCCAATTTTACCAAACAGACAGATAACTGTGTGGTTTTCTTTCTTCTACATCACTCATTTTTTGAGCTGTATTGTATGATGCAAATTTTATACACAAAAACATTCTTGCTTTTACATTAACCTGACACTTAAGGAGTATTTAAAGGCAATTTAAAGGAATGTCTTGGAAGGGAGGTGGCAGACAACATCTCAACAAGTTTTCCAGAGTGTTCCAGGAAGGTGGTTCATAGCAGGAGCCAGGGCAAACCTCCTGACTAGCAACTATGATTAGGAAAGTCCCATGGTATTCAAAATACTTGGGAAAACTTTTGCATTTCCAAAGACTGCAACAGGCAACATATTCTTGTATTAACAATAACAGCTTATAAATTCAGAGGAGGAGTGAGTTATTCCTCAGTCCTGTACTTACAGATAAAAGATTAGTCTAGATTTATTATAGAGTTGTAGTTCCAGCTACAGTGTATAACCTGGACATTATAATATAAACTGATAATAATATAAAATTTGAGTTACTACAAGTCATGTATTTTCCTCACCTTTTTTCATCTATTTCACATCCACAACACTTCATCTCTTTTATCAGTGTATGTCTCTCCCTCTTCTGTACTCCTGTCTCCCCCCCTGTATATTTTGTTTCTTGCAAGGATTTCAGTGGTTTGCTTGCTTTTTGGCACCAAATGATTAACTAGAAAATAATTTATTTTTATTGTCTCTGTCTATTTGAAAGCTACAAAATAACAGCTGCACTCAGAGCTGAGGAACAGACTGGATGGATGGCAGTCTCGCCACCAGGCTCTGGCCAAGCAACCAATGACGTGTGTGCCACATGTCAGGATGTGGATACAAGGACCTCTGCTGAGCACAGCCCAGGAGGAGCACAACTTCAAAGCCATAAAGCTCTCTGGAATTAGCTGCTCACACACACTCTCAGGAAGTTTAAAAGAAAAATAAAAACTACAGTCATTTGTCCTCACTAAAATATTTTGTTACTTACAAGTAATCACCCTTAGACTCCAGCCCCATCTCTACAGGTTGCCGGTGAGCGTACGTTCCCATATATTCTACATGTGCAACACAGTGTACTGTACATATCCATATCTGTCTTTCTGGTTTGCTAAGAGAAGACCACTATATGAGAGAGAACTAAAGCTCTTACAGACTAGGGAATGGATGAACAAAGTGAGCTTCCGTCTAGCTACAGGGCAGGCTTTGCTCTCTGCAGTTGATGTCCTTCAGTTTTGAAATTAAAGCCTGAGCATGAGAACCTGGAAATACTAATTCTAATACCACTGGAAAATTAAGTGGGGTTTGAGGTCTGAGGACAAGTGAAAGATTAGTGTCCTGTGGTTGAAAGAAGGGCTCTACCATTGGGCTCTATCATTCTCCATTCTTCACTCCGTGTTCTTTCCTTTTGTTTACTTCTTGAAACCAAGGACACTTCTGCTTTTGGTTGTTAAAGGCTAGGAAACCTGTGTTTAAACCTAAGTTAGTGCAAAACTGTATCAAATTTTAAAAGTAACTCTTATTGGCATTAAAATCAAATAAATTCTCTGCATCTCAAAAAAAATTACTTTTTCATATTCTGATGTGATGTCACTAAAAAAGTTTATTAACATTTCCCACGGCAACTAATAAAGATGAGTTTGTTACATACTCCCTTCTTTGAACAGCTGCCAAAACACTCAGTTGGGTCAATGGAAAGCTACCTTTAGCATCCAGATTTTGCAAATTCAAGCACATTTTAAAAATTATGTCTTTCTTACCATTTTAAAAGGCAAATTTCATATAATAACTGACACTTTAATAGTAAAGACGCTGAAGCTCAGTTATTTTCTTTGACAGGGTCATTGCAATTGGGCACATGTTCATGGAACGTGCTCTCCCAAGTCTGGTTGTAAATCTGAGACAACTGTCTTAATCAACTGGCCCTTTAAGATTAAGATTATCTCATTGGTCAAGTACTAAAAATCAAAGAGGGGTGAAAAGAAACAGGCAGAAAGCCACTGGAGACCTTGAGAAAATGCATAAGGAAATGCATCCAGGGAAAAAGCCTTCTTGTATGGGAAATAAATTTAAAGGTGTACAGAAGGTGTCAAGTAGAAGAGTGATAGACAATAAACACATAATATAACATTTACAGAGAATAGACATTTATAGGATTTAACATCTATAGATTATAACATTTACCTCTCAGCTTGAGAGGTTTTTTTATTGTTATTAAATATTACAGCCATATTACAGAACTAATTGAACTCCAAACAATTAAATTATAATAGAAAGCCAATTAGAAGAACAAACTTTTCAAGCAGGCAGTTCAATCAGGTTGCCAATATTATACTTTACAAGAGACAAATTTAGACCCTTCCATCTCAAGATAAAAGTACAGTTAATGAGGTGAAGAGATGATGCCTTTTCACACACTAATCACATATGTTTGAATATCATGCATCATCTGACTCTCTCTGCCAAGAAACATTCATGTGTCTTCAGCACCTCTTTCAGCTAATGACTGAGGGGCAGTCCTAGTCCTAAAAGTCTTTCCATGGCAAAGCAGTGCGTATTAGACATCGAGTACAGCACATCCACAGCAGGATTTGGGTGAACATCTCTATTCTCACACACGCAGACATTATGAAGATGTTGACAGATAAAGTGTACTTTTGGTTTGGAGCTTTGTCCATGAGGAATCAGGATCAGTAGGTCTTTGTGCCCCTTGCAGCACATCACACACTGAAGTTGACTGCACAGTTAGAAAAAAGTCTCAGGTTTATCCTCCAATTTATATATATATAAATTATAACTAAGTAAATAGCAATTTATTTTTTCCCTTTCATCTCAATTAAAAGTAACATCCAGTCACATGTTTCTGCACAGGAAAGAAAACTGGGAAACATGATAAATTCTACGTTAGCTACTCTTGTGTCCCAGTTCCAACGTCCAGTACTACATGGGGTTTACCTTTTTTTTTTTTTACTAGTTGTAAAATCTTCAAGGAAGAAGTGAATCCTATGTAAACAGGGTGCAGTGAAAAGGTAACCAGCAAGGGAATACAGCACCATTTGTTACCCTTTATATCCTATTTAGTGGTTCTCAATCAAGTACCTTTTTTAACTGAACTCTTGGCCACAAGACCATTTGATTCACGGGGAATAAATGGAACACTATATATAAACTACTTCATCTGTTTTTTCTGGAGAGGTCTGCCTGTGGCTGCCCTGGAAGCATACAGAGTAAATGCCATCAGCAAAACAGATGAAAATATCCCACATGACAGCTTGAGAAGTAGGGCTTCGGTAAAATAATTTAAGGATTATTGCCTAGTCCTGCTGCAACTCTTATCATTCTTTTGAAGGCTTTATGGCATAAAAAAAAAAATATACTTCACACAATATAAATAAAAGACACCTCTTCATATGCAAACATTATAAATGCCTATAGTTCTATGTAATATTATAATAATCAAAATGAAAACACACTCCTAGCCACTAGTAATAAAACTGACCAAAGCCTATAGGGATACACAGAATCACTGGAGTTGGAAAGGACCTCTAGAGATCATCAAGTCCAACCCCACTATGACCACAGGTCTCCCCAGAGCACACTGCAGAGGACCGCATTCAGGTGGGTTTTCAAAGTCTCCAGAGAAGGAGACTCTGCAACCTCTCTGGGCAGCCTGTTCCAGTTCATGACCCTCACATGGGTCATCCCTCAAGAGGATTTTCCTGTGTACACAGTTGTACCTGGGTCCTAAAGGTAGTGTCTTCCACTAACATCAGGAAAATAAAAGGGCATAAAGACAGCAGAATTGACAAGTTTCTGATTTCTGTGACTGAATACTGGGTTTAATATCTGTAAGGAATACCAAAGACACAGTTACACAAAAATAAACATTACTAATGTCTCTAGTTCAGTTCTGTACTTAAACCCAAACATAAATTGTCTTTACTGTAATAAGACTGAACTATGTGCTTTAAGCTTCCAGAGTGTGGACATAAAATTTGGTTCTTCATCTCATTTCCTGTCCCATATTCAATATTTTAGCACATACGGTGCTATTTGGACTCAGAGAAGTTGTGGAGTCACAATTGTTAGATGCTCAAAACTTGACTGGACACAATCCTGGTCTGCTCCAGCTGACACTGCTTTGGGCACAGGGGTTAGACTAGTCAATCTCCAGAGGTCTCTTTAAACCTTGATTATTCTGTGATTCTGTATAGTTACAGATTTGGGTAAACTCCAGAGAATTAAGACTTTATCCCATTCAGATACTGGTGTTAGAGTGGTGGGTTGGTTTTTGGGTTTTTTTCTGAAATATAAATGGGCAACCACTACGGTCGTTCTGCCCCATTATAAGCATATACATGCATACAAATATGAAAGAGTTTGATTTTGGCACAGTTAACATTATCTGGTGGGTTTTTTTCATTATTAAAACAGCATTTTTATATCAGAATTGCCAAGCTTTCTGTACCACTATAAAAGATATACCTATGAGCACCAGATACTGAAAAGACCTGAAAATGGAAGATTTTTTTTTTCACCCCTCCATGTATAACACTCGTCATTACTATTTCTAAGAAGCTGCAGTCAAATACAAGCTGGACAGTATTTCAGAGAAAATCCTTCTTTGTTAATGTTTCAGAATTTCTACTTTTCATGAAAGCTTGAAAAGGGCATCAGTTACATGGTTCTCTAATGCAATCAACAAGGGAGGACAGAAGGGATTATGCATCTCTAAAAACCTTCTTAAAAACATTCCTGTTGAATGAAGTGAGTCCAGAGGAGGGCCTCCGAGACGATCAGAGGGCTGGAGCTCCTATCCTATGAAGACAGAGAGAGTTGGCGTTGTTCAACCCAGAGAAGAGAAGGCTCCAGGGAGACCTTACAGCTTCCTTCCAGTACCTGAAGGGGGCCTAAATGAAAGATGGGAAGGAACTTTTTACAAGGGCATGTAGTGACAGGATGACAGGTAACAGCTTTAAACTGAGCATAGATTTAGATCAGATGCAAAGAAGTTCTTCACTGTGAGGGTGGTGAGGCACTGGAACAGCCTGCCCAGAGAGGCTGTGGATGCCCAGAGAAGTTGTGGATGCCCCTTCCCACAAAGTGTTCAAGGCCAGGCTAGATGGGGCTTTGAGCAACTTGGTCATGTGGAAAGTGTCTCTGCCCATGTCAGGGAGGTTGAAACTAAATGATCTTTAAGGTCCCTACCAACCCAAACCATTGCAAATTTCCTCCTGCAGGGAGGAGTGCACAGGACAGGTGACCCCAAACTGACCAACAAGGTATTCCATCCCATATACATCCTATTCAGTATAAAGCTGAGGGATCAGGAGGAGTCTTGCCCTTGTGGCCCGCCTTTGCTGGCTTCCCTCAGGTCCTCTTCAGGTTTCTTCCTCAGAGAACCTGAGAAGGATCTACCTTCGATCCCAATCTCCGTGTGCCTGGATCCAGTACCAGAGTCCATCCCCCTGAACACAGCTCCCATCTGCTGCAGGGCCCAGTCTGAGACACTCCCAGTGTCTGTTCCACAGCATCAGTGGTGATGGTGACACAATTACCATCAGGGAGGATGGGTTCAATACTGGTTTTGTATATATTTGTATAAATATTCCATTATTATTTTATTATTTTCATTACAGCTGTTCTAGTTTCCTTTTCTAATCGCTAAGTCTCTCTGCCTTATTCCCTTTCTCTTTGCCTTCCCCCTTCGGAAGGGAGGGGGGTTAACAGAGAGCATCTGTTATAGATCTAAGGGGCTGCCCTGACAGTAAATGTGACATTCTTAAAATGAATTTTTCCTGAAAGCATTTTCTAATGAATTACTTAATCCTGGATGTATGTTTTACTTTGTCATACTTTCTCCTCAAGCTTTTTATTTCAACATCCACATACACTATGGAAGATCCATCACAGGTTAAATTCAGGCAAGAAAATCAGTAGGAGGAGATTTGTAATAGTGACAATAATTACAGGCTAAACTACAGTTGATCTATCAAGCTCCTAACCATATATAATCCATGCCTGGGCTCCTTAATACAATAATTGAAAAATGCCCCAAGGCCTAGAGTATAGAAGGTTCGACTGAATGTTTATGATGGTACTTTCTAACCTCAAATGCCTGTGCACCTCCAGCCAAGAAACAGCCTGAGAGAAAATACAAATTTACAGTTCCTGCTTGGTGAATTCATGACCCTAGAGAAGGAGGAGGGAAGTTGTGTTGAATACAGAACTGCACAGCTCGTGCTCCTAGCCCAACGATGCAACCATCTTTGCCACCAGCAAGCCTCTACCATCAGCAGCCCTGCAGAACTGGCTTCCCTGGTCACAGTGCTGCCTAGAGGTATCTGTCAGGGGAACATAAGGTGCCTGTTTAAAGAAAGGTATGGCTTCTGCTGCTATTCTGCCTGTCAGGATTTTCAGAAGAGAAAAGGCAAAAATAATAATAAACCTCCCCCTCACCTCTGGTCATTAAGGCAATACTAAAACAACTATTTTGCTCACCTTTCACTTGGCTGAAACCACTGATAGATATGTGGAAAATTCCAGCCATTGACAATCTGGCACCAAATCTCCATTTTTCAAAACCTTTAAACAGCTGTTAACTTATTTGATCAACTGCTCTATTACATTTGGTTTGTACTGCATCTAAGTTGATAATCTCTATTATACATAACATCCTTGGCACATCCATTTCCTAGTAGCTTTGGGCACCTCATTCCCCCTTATGATTACTTACTAGCAGTACTATTTCTACAGTTGTTCTGAACACATTTTGCAAAAACATCTATGGCCATGATCAGCACACATTTTCCAAGCTGCCCTCAGATAAGCCTAGCTCCCCTGTCAGTCGCAGTCTGCGCATATGCCAACACTTTCAGCACTTTAAAAGTTATGCCTCTCAGTGGCTTTAAACTGAAAGAGGGTATATTTAGATCAGACATAAAGAACAACTTCACTGTGAGAGTGGCGAGGCACTGGAACAAGTTGCCCAGAGAGGTTGTAGATGCCTCCTCCCTGGAAGCGTTCAAGGTCAGGCTGGATAGGGCTCTGAGCAACTTGATCTCATGGAAGGTGTCCCTGTCCATGGTGGGGAGGTTGGAACTAGATGATCTTTAAGGTCCCTCCCAACTCAAACCATTCTATGATTTATTATCACAGAACAGAATAGCTGAGGTGGGAAGGTACCACTAGAGATCACCTAGTCCCTGCTCAGAGCAGGCCACTCAGGGCTACATGCAGGTCAGGCTTTGAGTATCTGCAAGGATAGAGACTCCACAGCCTACTCGGGCAACTTTCATCATTTTACCACCCAAGTGACAATGGAAAAACAAAACTGTTCTGCAGTATCTGGAAGGCTAACTTGATAGTGAGGAGGAACAGTATGCACTGATGGCAGAGTTATTAAACAGCAGTAGGTGGATATGTACATTAAAAGTATTATTCCAAGCCTTGATGGTCTCCAGACATTCTGCATGCACTGTGTTGCTTTTTCTGTGCCATGTATTTCATCCTGAAAATAGTTCAGCGTATTTTAGCTTTAAGCCTCTGAAGTCTCACTGAAATAAAAGCTACACATAAAAGTGTTTCCAGGAGCTAATTATCTTCCAGATTATCTTTTTCTTGCTGCATCACACCCAAATTATTTTACAAAAATTTTTACATACTACAGAAAAGCATAACAGAGAAAAATGTTGAAGCATTTTCAACCTTCTTATCCAAACCATGCTTTTTTTTTATCCTTCTGAACAGTACATATTAACTAGCTTCTATTTTTAGTTCTAAATTTTGAAGGCAGAAAAAAATATAAATATATTTGTTTTTACCTTTGCTGCTGCTCATCATTATGCTGAGGCATATTGCTATTTGCCAGGAGGTAAAAGGAAAGATGAAATTAAGTGAGAGGTAAGTCACACAAATGGAAGAGATAAGAGACTGAAGTGTTCTAGCCAAAAAAACCCAATGATATACACGGCACGCTTTCTTCCTCCAAGACAATTTCTTTCAAATGACCTTTCTCAATTTTATACTCTTACAGATCAATGACCAGTTTTAAAATAAAGAGATCTACAAAACATGGGGGCTATGCAAAAATCATAATGTCTGGAGATCAACTATTGCAAGTATGGCATGGGAAGTTGTAAAAAAATTCTACCGATTAAACAGATTAAGCAAGGTTAAAAGCAAAAAAGGCTGACTTCAACTTTAAGCTAATGCATAATAATAATGTAATAATTAGGCAATGCCAACCCCTTTAAGGGCTCTTATCTTATAATTTGCCTAATTACATACTTTTAGTAGTCTGTGTCATAAGACAAAATAGTATTGTCCAGTGCCCCCATGAAATACAGCAAATAATCTCTCTCTCAAAATTTCATTTCAGAACATCAGATTCAACTTTTATAGAAGTTACAAAAATTCAGAAAAAAAAGTCCCCAAACTGAAACTGTGCAGTGCTTCCTGGCTGTGGAAAACACATCTTTGGAACAGCAGGTCTGAGTCCACATGCCACCTTCTCCTGGCTGCTCTGCACGCAAGCACTAGAGCATTCCTGCCCAACAGAGTCTGGAGGCACACTGCTGGAAACATCAAACTCAGTCTAGAGCTGTAAACACACCAGCTTTTCTCTTAGCCCGTATCACTCAAAATGCATCCTGTTGAAGGCAAAGGAACCAAAGAACAAATCCTATGAAATACACTAGCTCTGCAAGCACATAGCCATAACACATGAAGAAGAAAGAGACATTAATTCTCCATTTTTTGATTTCATATCCTTGCTTTCTTTTCAAATGAGCAGGGTTTTTTTCCTTCATTTTTGTTTCCTTATTTTTTCTTGCTGCAGAAAAATACAGAGCTGTTCTTTCATGACATGATCGGTAATCACAGCAGCAGAGAAACCATGGGAAATAAAAAATCCTGAGTTTATATAATTTTAGGTTTGCACAGAATGCAGTCTACATACAATCAGGTGTGTAAACTTACTTTGGTACATTTCCATGCCACCAACTTTCAAAATTATGAACTTTGCCATGGACTGAAAGTTCATTCTTTCTTTCCCTCAATCTTCTGCAGGAAAAAAACCACAACTGTATCCAGGTCAGGGGAAAAAAAAAAAAAAATCCTTTTACCAAAATATTTCCATTTATTTGGATATTGTTTATTCACAGGTAATCAGCAATGCTTAGTAGCAAAAATGCAGACATTTACCACTTGATTTTCTAGTCACTGAAAATTTTCTAGCAAATTAATTTCTTTATATGATTAAAGTCATATATATAGGACGATTAGCCTCAGTAATGGCAGATGCAGTGGTTCACTCTCCCCAGACAGCTTGGCTTTTTCAAATGTAGATTTTTTTTTTTTTTCAGATAATCCCCAACATGTACATCATGATTTAGCCACACAGCACTAACCCGTGTATATCTGTCTGGATCAATTCCAAGAATATTTGTCATCCCTTACTCTTCCATATGAACAGATCTTAAGGATCAAATTCAGGAAGAAAGGTAGTACATTTGCATATAAATAAGCAGTATTCTGATCCAGTAGTTTCATTCTTTGTCTCCTCTGGATAATTCAGATGCTATTTTTATTTCTGCAGCAGATTATCTCTGTCTTTCAGATAAATAGATACTTTGAAGGTCTGCCCAGGTGCTTGCCTAACCTACTCCATCCACTGGACAATTGATATTTTAGCTCAGTTGGAGACTGTGTCTTAATAAAAGTAAGAAATGAGGCTGGTAATGAAGTGAGACAAAATCTGAATTGCTAATTTATGAATTGTAGATTGTAAGAAAGGGCTTGTAATCAGAAAATGAAATATTAACTAACATGTTTTACCTCAGCAGGCGCTAACCATAGTTAGTACATCAAGATTTGACTATAACACCACAATTACAGGGTGGGAGGAGAGTATCTATATCTGTAGCTATGTCTATCTTCAAGTACCAATTTCAAGTTCTGGTCTTCCCCGTACTGCAGAAATACCAGCTACCAATTTTATATGTTATAAGGCTTTCTAAGTAAAGCACAGTTACATATGAATAATGCCATATATACCAGCACCAGCAGGTACAACACTTGCTCAAAATGCAGAGGTAAGAGTAGATACAAATTAAATTTTAAAAAGGTTACTAAAATGCTGAAAATATTGCTTTAAAACATTCCTGTGTCCCAAAGGATCTTAGTGCAAGACTCTTTCACATACTGTGAAAACTCCCTGAAAATCTCATGCATCATTCAAAACTTCTGCCTATTTACCTGGTTAAGGATTAATGGGCATGTCATCTTTCCCCACTCTTTCTAAATTAACAGGGACTGATGACTTCTGCTCTGTAGCAGAAAATTCCATTAAGAACCATAACGTGAAGGGGCGGACACATCACATTGCACCTGAAGGACTGGGGATGCAATTTGGCCTTAAGAAAGATGACAGCTGCTTTCTTTCAAAACAACCACCATCCTCCATAAGGGAAAAAATATGCCACATGGAAATGCTTTGCTAATCAACCTGTACAGCTTTCTTTTTGTTCTCTGGCTATAAACTAAATGGGAAAAATTGTAAGAAAATACAGATTTCTATGTTTTAATTAATTAGCCTGATTTGAACTGGAACAAAATACTATTCACAGGCACAACTTTCTCATCATTAAACATCATCACAGAAGACCAGTAGTTCATGCATTTTAACTATGTATTTCTGAGCTTCTAAGAAAGCCATGTACAAACACTAACTCCAGAACTTTTAGTGTTTGAAGGTTTATCTCTCTAATACCTGGCTGTATTGTTCCCAGTGTTTACAACATTTTTGTAAATTCACCTAAATTAGTTGCATGCAATCTGAACATTAATTCCATCCTAATGAGGCCTTACACTGGGAATATATGGTTGCAAAATTAATTCCCTCATAAATTTAGCTTTTGTTCTGCTGAGTTCATATGGTAACTATTTCCTGATTAAAGCCTTCAGCAGTCTGCAGGGTCTCATGCAAAGTACCAACCTCAAGAGCTCTTTTACTTGTCTTAAGGTTTGAGATAAATAGAGAATGGAGATTATTTCTACCACAATTTATGATACTGGTCTAAGGCTTCAACTAAGACTACGATTCCACAGTGCTAGATTTTGTGAAAATACAGTATAATAAATACTCCTAAAAGTTTAAAATCTACATATGAACAAAAGGATGCTAAAAGGGAATTAATTTTACTCACATTTTACAAAGGGAAAAACAAACCAGAAAAAGATTAAATGACTGGCCAAAACAGTCACAAAAGACTGAACAGTTGGAGCTGGCACTGAATCACCATCTACTGCTTGCTGACTGTTTTCCTCCTCTGTGAGCTTTTATAGATAATGCTGAGGAACCAGAGGTCCTGAAAGATGTAGTGCTATCCACACCCCAACACCAGCACCACTACATGGAGACAGGCTTTCTTGGCCATAAAGGATCAAGATTTCAAAGTGACTAAAAAACCCCAAACATTTTATCCACAGATAAACATAGATGCAAATGAAAAGATAGAAAGAGTTCACTGCAAGGAAGTGACTGTGAAAATGCCTCATCTAATTAGAAAAAGAAAGATTAAGATTGACACTAGGGAAAGAAAACCTTCTTCATTCCCTCCAAAAATCTGCTCAGCTGAGCTGACACCAAAGTTAGAGCTCGGCTGAGATGATCTAAAACAACAGGACTTTACTCTGAACCCTGTATTTACCACAGCCATTAAATAATAATATCTAATGTGGTTATTTTTTGGTTTTAGAAGAATTTCTCAACTGCTCAGTCAGATAATTTGCTGCCACATCTCAGAAATTATGCCACTGGCCCCAAGACAGTCCTAATGGATAGGAACCTGATTTATCCTATGCTTACATGGGCTTAAATTAAAAACTTTACTATCTCCCCAGGCAATTAGTTTATTGCCTAACTGCTCTTGCATTTTTAATCCAAACACCCTGAAAGCTCATTCTTCTAGGCTACAGCAACATATCTTTTACCTCGGACAGCACAGAGCAAGACCTCAACTTCTATAAAACTGCTTTCCACACACAGCCTTCCTTCAGTTCCTTTCCTCTTCAAATAGCATTCAGAACTAAACATAGGATATGTTAAAACCCAACCATTGCCACATAAAACCCACATGATGAGTTTAGCAGATTAATCTTCACCGTGTGCAAAACTGAAGTGCCCACAAACTGTTAAGCATGACTCAAAGAGAGAAAGAAGCAGTAATCCTAGTAAGTAAAACTGACAGCAACCTCAGAAAGGGCACAAGTTTCTCTAGGGAATTAGTTTTGTTTAGGTTCGACTAGCTCAGCTGACCCTCCCTGTTGCTGCTAATCACTAGATTTGATGCAGAGGAGCTGGTGAAAGCACAACTGCCTCCTTGCCCCTTAAGATCACCTTAGCTTCAAGGTCCAAGATCAGCATTAGTAAACGACTTCAGTCACTAAGAGTAAGCTTAATGAGCTAACACACATTATCTAATACTTGCTGCAGGCTAACAGCAGGCACACAGAAAATGTCTGTAAATTGGAGTGATGCACAACAACTATATCTTCCCTAATCAGGCCTTGTGTCAGAGCCTGTGCAAATGCTTGCCACGTTGCAGCATTTAGGGAATACAGCCCCAGCCCAGTAACTGGCTCCAGGAAAGAGAACATTGCAAGTATCTTCAAAATAAGGTCAACTATGGGATTAAAGTCTGGTGTTGTCTGCCACCAGTGTAATCCTAACCCCAGAATTGCCCACAGGCAATTCAATTGCTAGGGACTCTAGCACTTAACATGGGTTGGTACTTCTCCTGTCTAGACTTTTTTGAGGTCTTCTTACTTTTGAGCACAACTCTTACCACAAGTGGTAATGCCATGCTTGTTTTGGAGGCTCCCAAAGTAAATGCGCGCAGACCGGGTATTCTGTAGTACAAAAGAGAGGAAATTCTACTATGTGCTTGTGTAGTCAAAGACTTGTTCCTGATGCCTGTGCATAGAGAACTCGTGTCACACAGCCAAATTTAGTTCAGGAATTCTGTGACATTCGTGCACTTAGTATTTCACCTGCCATAGTGTTCTTTCACAAATTTTAAAATACATTGTACCCACTCATTTCAACACTAGAACAGGTGCAACACGCCAAGCAACAGCCTAGTACAATCCCATTTTAGATAAAATGAAAGCATTTCACAAGTGAAAGGATGATTTACCAGAACAGATGCTTACAATTTCAATACACCAAACCATTTGTGCATGGGACTTGCCTCTCATTTAGAATAAAAGGTATCAAGGCCCAAAATACAAGCTCATTCCAGAGATGCTTTTTCAGTAGTAATAAAATTAGTGTCAATTACCATCTGTCATTAATATGCTGTTTGCAATAAAAGATTATATAATAATATAGAAACACTTCATTTATTAGTAGCTCATCTTCCTGAAGAAAAAAAAACCCAAAAGACAATTATTAAACATAGCAAATTTTAAGGATATGCTTCTTTTCACAAATACACTGCTGATTTTAGAGCTAAAATCATGATTGATTCTACTATAATCAGAAAATAATTTTCATCCTTTTCAGTGGGCTCAAGATTTGACCCAAAAATTTGTGGCTCACCCTCAAAGCTCCCAGGGAGCTGAAAAACTTCATGTGCTCTGAAGCCAATTCTTGTGCCTCTATGTCAAGAAAGGTAGTAAAACATACTGCAACTCTTTCTCTTATGCATGGCAGCAGTCACCACACAGGCTCTGCAGAAGTGGTCAGTTTAGTACGGTGCAGAAGGAGATATGTGGACAGTTAGCCTGATTTACAGAAGTATTAAGCAGCCTTCAGTCCAAGTGGCTTCACTGATGTCGTTCCAGTCTTCTGAGGTCAAAATGTGGCTCTCTTTCTGAGAGTCTGGCTGCCTAGCTGGGACTGCTACAGAGCAGCACTCTCAGCCCGGCACTCAACCCACTTGCCACACTTCTGCTTGAACATGAACCAGTGGTGACAGGCTCTGAAGTAAGTCCCAACCCAATGCTAAGACTGAGAAAGAATAAAGAACCACAACCAATCCATAAGAGACAGTAATTGCATAGAAATGCTGTCAAGTTAATACTCCAAAATTAATAACCTCTTTTACATTATTAAAATGCATAGTAGTACTGTTCCCCTACAGGCAGAATACAAATCAAGTTTAAGTAGGATGAGCAAAAACTAAATAGATTTTCACTGAGCTCGTCACAAATGAGTTCATTGCTTAGCTTTAATTATTTATTTTCTTCCTTTAGAAAGCACCCTAAAATCTAAGACTATCATAGGTGACAATCTCTGTGCCTGTTCTGACCTCTAAAAAATAGGCAGCGTACAAAACAAACCAACAAACCAATTCACCCAGTCATATACTTGCAAGAACGGTCATTATACTGACAAGTTTCTTCTGTTTCATAATGCAACCTGAATGCATTCATTTTCTAGGAACTTTGGATAACATAAGTGATTTTCATACTGTATGTTTAAAGAAATAACTGAGCTGCATTGCACTTGTAATTTCATCTCTCCACAGTCCACATACAAGCTGAAAAATGACAGCATGTGTTGAGATGTCTTCTCACGTAAAGGACTGATTTGGGGCACTTCTGGTAGCAATTCAGCAATCACATTATACACTAGTTCAGCTTCCCTTTCCCCAAAGGAAAAGACTGAAATAATTGATTTTGTGAAATTCCTGTGCTCTTTCATTAGAATAGTGACAGACTCTTAGAAAGACTTCTGACAGTGTAAGAAAGATAATACTGGGAGAGGAGCATCTGGTTATCTTCGCACGCTACTACAAACAGATCGCCTTCGGGTCCCATTAACTCCTCCCAATTAATCTGTCTCAAGTAGCCCTCTGCATTTCTCTTGACAGCTACATAAGAGAAGGTTAGTACTTCTGTAGCACTTTGAAGCAATTTACAGATTATCAATAAGTAAATATCTAGTGGCAATATTAGAGGCAAGAAAAAAATATTGCAAGAGCTTATAATTTTCATTTTCTCAGGGAAACAAAGTTGAAACATCTGAAACAAAAGGAGTGTACTTGTTTTCAAATGCAATGCAAAATAAAATAAAATGTATTTTATTTTATAAAATACAGATTGTGAATTTTCAAGACAAATTCTGCACTGAGCTTGGTATTAGTTTGTGACCTACTGGTGGTCAAACCAGGTGATGGGACCAGTGGATCCCGTTTCCTTGGGCTCTTACAGATTTTATGAGTTCAGTTCTAAAATGATATGTAGCCACTGACATGAGGATTAAAAGAACTCATCATTGTTCACATTGATATGCAAATAGCTGGAGATAAATACTAGTACCAAATTAATTTTGGTTTGCTCTTAAATGAAATAATCTGCAGAGTACATCTACATTCTTTCTCTAAGAGATTACATAAGTACACTGACTTCTGCAACTTTCAATCTTTCATTTTTATTTTAAAATAAGATTTTTCAAATAATTTCTCAATGTTTGCAAAAAAAAAAAAACAGAGTTGCCAATTTGTTTCCTAGGGACCTCTTAGAAGAAAATGTTCAAAAGCAAAGCTCTACAAATACCAACAGAAATGAAAAGCACAAGCCATCACAGATCGTCCAATAAAATAAAAAGCATTTTATGTTAAAATAAGCCTATTAACCAGCAAAGAACTCAGTCTACTAATTAGAAGGTACTGCAGCTTCAAGTCCCCAACCAAATAAATAAATAAATAACATTTTTTAAAAAAAATATTTGCTTTTGAAACAACTGAGCAGAGGCTTCCAAAGCTATGGAAAACATGACTACCAAAAGACAGTTCAGATGAAAAACAAGCTACTTTGCTTCAGTGAATTAAAGAAACTGAAGCATTATAAATGGGTCATAACAAAAATAGATTCTGCCTATAAAAAGAAACATCCAGTCCTAGCCATGAGCAGATCTATTTACTCACTACTGGAAATTCCTGGAAGACATCTACTGTAAAGAAAGGCCATTCTCTGCTCTGGTGTGAATACTACTCAACACCATCAAATGGGAAGAGGGGCAAAGAGTCTTGCTGGGTATTTTCATTCTCATTATTGTTACAGCAAGAGCTTCTGCTTTGATCTCCTTTCCTCCTCTGGTCGTTCTTCTATCTCATTTCTTTCACCACACTCAAACAATGTCACAACTGCAGGGCAGCCAGAGACAACGTTCTGTATGCTCACCCAGTATGTTCAAAGCATTTAACTACATGGTGCTTGCTACCAGACTTCAAAAGTGAAGTTCCTGCTGTTAATAGCTTCTGTTAATGGACATTACTATTATCAGCAATTATTTTTTTTCCAAGTAAATGTACGTTAGATTACCCAGAAACATTTCTTTTTCCACTGACTGAAGCAATCTAATCCCAACTGATTAGTTTCACTCGCAGTTAAATTTTTGAATCTTTTCCATTTATGAACCAGTACAGAATCAACAATTGGATGGTTTCATTTTTGAAAACTGTAGACAGCATCTTTTCCCATAAATGCTACGATCCAAACAGACCAAGTAAATAGTAATCAAGTTCTTGCTTAATCCAGTTGAAAGGCACATTTTCTTCCCTTGATTTATTCAACTACTAAGAACTTTGGCTTCCACAGTATTTTATTTCTTTCAAACAAACCTACAGAGGCAAAAATCTGTTTTCTCAAACAGCAAAAGCAATCTCCTTTATGTAAGCTTAAACATTCTTTCTTATTAAAGTATTTCAAGTTCCTCCACAGAAATCAAATTTATCTTGTGTCATGCAGCAAAACAGGTAGTCAGCTGAACTGCAGATAGATTTGCATCTATCACTTAAAGTGATATGGGGATGTAGTATAAGAAGCAAAATCTGGTGTCTTAAAAAACAATAACTTCTGTATCAAAGCAAAGATACAGTCTAAATTTTAGGAAGCTTCACAGCCACAGAAGACTAAAACTTTATGCAAAGCTCTGACACAGAGAATGAGACAATATATTTGATTACTCCTGCGTCACGTATCAGGGAACATATCAGGGAACCAAAATAGCATTTCATATTAGGTGTGCTGTTTTTTTAAAGTAATAAAAAGATAACTATAGTAATTCAGAAAAAAAAAAGTAAAGAAATATTAACATTCTGATTTAGACATCGGGAAATGATTTGAAGGCTTGAACATGCTCAGGAAAAGGAAAAAGTAAAAAGAATGCACCAGTTAAGGAAATGAGTACCACAAACAGTCATTAAGTGATTCTGAGAAAAATAATGAAAAATTCAGCTTTATTCTCAGCTAAAACACCTATCCCAAGCAATACAAGCTGTAGAAGATAAAGCAAAATCACAGAGAGACTGGAATTGGAGCACAAACTCATGCAAATAACTAAGACTAGCAGTCCAAAGACATAACAACACTTTGCACTTACGTAGCATTTTTCAAGTTGGAAACACTGTGTAAACAATAACTAATTAAAATTAAAAAATTACTGTGTCGCTAAAAAAAAAAATTAATTGTAATTCAGCCTAAGCTGCATTGATAATTACTAATGCAAGCCATAGAATGAAATTCAAAGAAGTAGACATGAGATTTCCTTCAACTGGAAGTTACTTCTCTCCTTTTCAAACCAAACCTCACAGAGAATGTGGTAAGGTCAGCCAATTAGCTTATATCTGTCTTGGATTGTACAGCCTATTCCGTCTCTTCGAAAGTAAGATTCTCCTCTGCAGTTCTATCCAAAGTGCTTTACCTTGTCTAACTTTGCATGCCAGTAACAAATCTGTCCCTCAGTAAACCTTCTATCATTTTTTTTACATCCCTTATCAAAAGCAAATAACATTCTCCCCAGCCCACATCTCAGACTGAAGGACTAATTTTAAAATAGTATTTCTTCCTAAAGTGAGTCATCTTAAAATGCCAGTGCTTCGCATTTTAGTACCAATACCATCATCAATTTAGATCAAAAGCTGATGCCAATGGATTTACATGAGAAGTCCTGCCAAATAATCCAGTTTGGATGGCAATTAATCTCTCATTAATTTTGCACTTCTACTTAAAAAGAAAAATTTCTTAAACAAAAATCTGTAGATCTCACCCAAGAATACATTAGTAAGCATCCCAGTGAGTCATAAACAAATATGTACTCAGTGCTGTTAAAAGGCCCCACCAAGGTTGTTACTGAATATTAACCTCCATAAGAAGGTAAGTTTAACCAACAGTGTTATGCAAAGTCCCAAATTCATACTATAGTCTGAAGCTTCCCTTCTGTCCTATGTTATCACTGAAAAGTAACAGTTTTAAACATTTATTTGGTTGGAAAGCTCATTTCAATATGTGAAGTTTCTTTTTACAAGTGTCAGCTATATTGCCTGAGCTGTTTAAATTATGTAAACAGCAATAAAATATTCATTTTTATAATTAAAAGACTTTTTTTTTTTTTCAGAATCAGACTAGTTAAGGTTGGAAGGGACCTCTGGAGGTGACCTAGTCCAAACAGTTGCTCAATCACAGCCACCTAGAGCAGTGTCCAGATTTTATTTCCAAGGAAGAAGACTCTACAACCTCTGTGGGGATCCTGTGCAGTGTTGAGTCACTCTGACAGTGAAAAAGTGTTTCCTGATGTTCAGAGGGAAGCTTCTGTATTTCAGTTTGTGCCCATTGCCTCTGGCCCTGTCACTGGGCACCACTCAGGAAAAAAAAAAAAAAAAAAAGAAAAAAGAAAAAACAGAATTTATAAAACACTTAAGGGACAATAAAAATACATGTCTTTGACATTTTAAAGAAAATTTAAGTAACAGTCAAGACTGCAAGAATCTTGTTTATGTTAATGTCTGCATTTCCTTGTTAAATTTCTTTTTTTACTTTTCCTAACACAATGATTCATTTATTGACTTTTAGCATTTTAACTACTATTGTGTATTAGCTTTTTTCCCCATTCTTTCCAAATCTTTGTCTTGTGAATTTGGGTTCCAGTGAGGGTTTATTCTAAAGGAACAAGCAGAACCCACAGCCTGCAACCTGCTTGCTTTGTGTTCTTCTTCCCTAACTCTCCTACACAAAAGTGTAGCTTCTGCTCCTTTATGAGCTTCCCTGTGGACCCTTCAGCGAATGAGCAAAGATACAACTGTGAGGGCAGCTCTCTTGCCTGCTCACCCCTTGCATGGAAATGGCTTGCAGGGAGCAGCTCAAGGATACCCCAGGAGCAGGGCCAGGGCTGCAGAAGCACAAAATGGCTGCGTACCTCCAAGAAGAAAACACAGCTTGCAGAAAAAAAAAAAAAAAAAAAAAAAAAAAAAAAAAAAAAAAAAAAAAAAAGGTATTTAGGGTAAGCTTGGTAAGCTTCTTGCAAGGCCTGTGAAGATGAGGTCACAGCCAAGCAAGCCAGCAGCTCTCCACAGTAATCTTGTCAACCAAGCTCCCTTTTCTCCCCTGAGCAAACAGATCTCACTTTCAGGTTCCATCTGTGTACATACAGTGCTCCAGGTCTGCCAATGTGATTTTGACAGACTGACTGACATAGCTTTTGAAGCTGTTCAACTTCTTTTATCTGCGTGTGTGCATGCTGAATGCAGCCATCCTTCACACTGAAAAAAACCCAAAACGAATCATCACCCATCGCCACTGTTTTGACAAATACTACATGGAACAAAGAAGCAGGAACTATACTGGGAGTCCACGTCAGGTCCTCTATCCATCACTAGCTAAAATCTCCCCCAGTAGGCCTTCTTGCAAAGAAACACATCATCTTTAACTGTTACAAGTGGCAATTGTCATTATTATGTTGGCCACCATTTGCAACTGTAAGGGGGTGGGAGAGGTAGGGGAAAAAAGAAACCAGCCTTGCACTACCAGATGCGTTTTTATTTCTACTACGTGGAGTTCCTGTTCCTCTAGTCTCTAAGGCAACTTGAAAACACATTGAGAACAGGAAAAAAAAATTATTCAGATGTATGGATATATTAGACTATGAGCAACAGACTAAAGCTATTAAAATCAGGAAAATAAATTACAATTAAGGGATATCATACAGGTCTATTAAATCAAGAGTGGCATAGAGTAAATAAGTAACAACTGTTACTGCCTTTTCCAGTGGAGAAAATAAAGGTCATCTATTCAAATGACAAAAGAATATACTTTTCCACACAACTCATAGGTAGAAAAATAGGTAAGAATTTTACACATGCAAAAAGCAGTTAGGTAAATTCACAGAAGAAAGCTACACAGACACAAAATCTGTGTATGTGGCCCAGCGAACTTTTGAGCTGCAGACCCTGGAGAGTGAAGGTCCAGAGAATCTCAGGAAAGTATCATGAAAGCACAACTACATGCTTACTGGTGCTTAAACTCTTCCCTATGTCTCGGCTACTGGTCACTGCCAGATACAGGACACTGTGCCATCTGGACATTTGATCTGATACTCTATGGATGCTCTTAACCACTGTGGCCAAAGCCTTTAACATGTAAAACTTCATGATGTCCTATCTCAAACTGGTGACACAGAGCTACAAATTAAGTCTGAAAATTGCCAGTGCCAGAATTAACCATTTTTTTTTTCTCTCTCTCTCTCTGTTCTGTATTTCTTTTTCACTTCTTTCCTCAAAAGGTCAATATTTGAAGTTTTAGCTATCTTTTTTTTTTTTCCGTCTTCACATCAAAAAGTTCAATTTACAATAAAGTTGAAAACCAGACAAGATACCTTTTAAGAACACTGAGCAGTATATCTGTAAGCAAGCTAATGTAACAACAGAGGCAGATACACATACGAGTATTTCTACAATACATCTCAGCACAAAGCCTTAATAGACCAAATGCCTCAAATCACAGTTGTAATGAACACCTTGAAGACCTTGCAGGACTCCTTAAATTGTTTTACCACCAGAAAGTCCAGGCAGAAATCTCTGGCCTGAAGAAATCTATCATTAAGCAATGGGAACCAAGTTGGCACAACAAAAAGTAAGAATGAGCCATTTCAAAACATAGATGGGGTTCACATTTGATGTAATTACAAGGAGTCAGCAAGACAAAGGAACTGTAAACATAGCTAAGGCCAAAGAGTTCGATTTCAAAATGAAAAGGAAACTGCTAGGAATACAGGAAGAGCAGAAGTCAAGTATTGTAATGACAGATAAAATGAAATAGTAATAATAATAAATAAATAATTCCATTTTCATACAACAGCTTCTCAGAAAGCTCTGAAGACTGGAAGATATTTTATCACAACCATAAACCCAGTTACACACTACTAGTTTCCAGAAGTCTCACAGCATACTATCAGTGAAGAACAGGAATAGGGAAATGCTAAATAGCAGTATACATATGAGGGTGTAAAACAGACTACTGCTTTCATCATGCTCCTTTTACCCACACTCCTGCATATCTGGGCATAGCATCCATCAATGTGTCCATTCAAAGCTGCACTGAAAAGGATGCAGCTTCACATGGGTATGAGGAGTTTGGATTTATGAAGACAACTGCAGTGCTCAAGAGAGTTTCCATAAAGTCAGAGCTCTGCTTGATGTGACAGAAATTACTACTTACATTATCTTAGTTATTCCAATTAATGTTTTAAATTAAAAAGAACAGTTCTGGTTTTAACTTACAAATACCAAATACACTTTAGTAAAGAGAAACTGAAATTTGCAACACCCGATCTTATATATCTTCAACCATACTGTTTACAACATGCTTTAGATATTAGCCACAAACCAGCACAATTATGACTCCAATATATACAGGATTCTATAGATAAGAATTTGCATCAACTTCCTAGACACCTGTAGACCGTCTTAGGTTATACCTTTAAGACAGGACAGTAAAGACTGAAAACTGTTCCAATTAGATTATGATTACACATGCTCCTAATCCCGATGCATAGTGGATTCTACAGAGAGATTCTACAGTTCTTCAGAACTGGGGATTGCACCAGGACCACAGGCAATATGTGAACATAAAACTTAAAGGTTTAAAGAGTTCTTACACCTGCCATCTTTTTTTCACATCTCTTCTGACTGGTATCTCTTTGATTGTCCTCCAGAACAGTCAACTTCCAGCTTTCACAAGCACTAATTTCACATAGAGAGATATGAAAGAAATGAAAGAAAAAAGCGCAACAAATATTAGCATTATTACTAAA
>JANHGN010003702.1:42828-57509 GCA_024605025.1 Megaceryle maxima | reverse complement strand
ATATTAGCATTATTACTAAAATATTTTTTAATATAAAAGGTTGCAACTACAAGTGAGAAGGGAGGCAGAGAAAACTACAGGAACGCTACTGAGGAAAGCGGCAGTGGAATTAAAGAAATATTTTTATTATTATTTATTTATTTGTACCACTTAAACAAATACCTAAATCGGCCAAGTGGAAAAAATTAACTGTCAATGAGAATCCCATGAAGTGGCAGGAATGTAAAGCAGAAACCAACCACAAACTGCCAGGACGCAAAAGAGCTGCATAATGTTCAGGGTGTGTTTGTTTGGAAATTTAGAGGTGGGAGCAAAGGTGGACCCTACCAAAAATGCTAAGTCACATCATAGACTTTTCTCCTACCCTCAATAATTTAACCTATTTGTAGACCATAATTTTTCACAAGTGAAGGATTACAGTTCAGATTACAAACACGGCGGCAACACAGATTTCATTTAAATGATCTTAAAACAAGCAAGATCCCTTTGTGGATAAATAGTCTGTTAAAAGGGGGATGTTTTATATAAGTCCTTGTAGTCACCCCCCTTTTGCCTGTAGTATTCTGATGGCTACAAAGGGCTTTTCCTGGCAAAGAAGAGATCACCCAGGCCTGTAAAATCCAAAATCTCAAAGCGATGCATCTTTTTACACCTTCTAGACCTCATCCTGCAAAACATTCTAGTACTTGGGTCTTCTGTGCTTAATGGATGGATAAGGGCTCTGACACCATAGTTCCAACCAAAGAAAGCAAACTTGTGTTTCAGAAGAGCAGCTTTCTGACTTGTAACAGCATTGCTGTCTCCTTCCTTGCAGCTGGTTATTCACAAGCAGGTTAAAACAGCCAAGCAAACCCAAACTGGCACCTGCAGGCCACAGGTCAGCAAGGCACTCCTGCTCCAGATCACATCTGGAGATCACTGTGACTCCCACCCCGTACATATTTTTCTCTATCACTTCAGCACGCACTTTTTTTCTGTCTGCTTTACTGCAAGACTTGTTTACTTCAACTCAGCCATTTTTATCTTTTTTGGGTCCCCTCCCTTTGCTCTTTTACCTGCTACCTATGTTCTTCCCATACCTTTGAGTAGCTGGAAACTAAGCCCTTTGTGGGTGGTTTGCAAGAGGTCTGTTGGGCTTGTCCTTCTGCCCGATTTTTTATTTATCTTTAATCTTACTTGGCTATGTATTTTATTTGGCAGTTATATATAAAGAGTTGGTTTTGGTGTTTTGTATCTGTTTTAATTCAGACCATAGATGCCTCACAATAGGCAGCTTAATAAATGAGCTAAAATAAATAAGGATGACATTCAAATGGTTTCACACCACACATGGACAAGAACAGAGTTGTTGCAATAAGGCATTTCAGTGATAAATGAATTAACAGGCCCAGACAAGAGGTAAACATCCAAAGGCGCCATTATCTAATGCCTTTCATCTGAAAGGACCCTGGAGCACTTCATTATATGGCTTTATTTATAGAAGGGAGATGGCAAAATAAATTAATAGTCTAAAAGACCCAACATACCATTTGTACTAGACTTTGTCATATAATTCTAAGTCTTAACTGCTTTTTGATGTCAGATGGTTTGGCACCTTTGACAGAGATCCTGCCTTGGTCTTTTCTGTTCTGTAGCTTGACTTGAGCCTCTTACTGCTGGGATCCTTCACTGACAAAAACCCTGCAAAATGGGGGAAGCCAACAAAAAACTTCTGCTACAACTCAGCTTCAGGAATAGCTTGTCTCCAGTGACAGATCAACTCCAGCTACCTGCGATAAAGAGTGCTACCACTACAGTCATGTGGTGGCTCTTGAAGCTATATGAGACGTAATTTATCAGTGCTGGTGGCAACAACACAAAGGAGAAGGGCAGCCAAATCTCATTCTTTAGCATAGCCATGACAGAGCTCTTGGGTTCCACATTTGTACCATTAGGGAAGCATGGTAATGAGCATATTACACAGCTGCTGCTCAAGTAACTTCCATCTGACAGCTAAAACCAACTCACTGGTACAAGTTACCTATTTATTTTTATTGCTTCTGGAAGGTACATGACACTAGTTCCCCACATAAAGTCCAGTCATATGGCAGAGGAGGAGCCAAAGCACATAACACTTAACACTTGAATAATGTATTGGTTCATCAGGCTAGAAAGACTGGGCATCATTGGTCTAAATACACTGCACTCATCACTACCTGTGAGAGATGTGCTATAAAATGCCAGGCTGATCCCTTGGAATGACTCCCCCTGCTTCCAGTGAAAATGACAAGAAGTAACAGGAAATTTCAAATCATCATCCAGAGTTATTGGCTTACTAATAACCACCCAAAAATGAATACGAATTTGTGAGCACAATTAAATGTTTGTTGTGATTACAGTTGTTCCAAAAATTTTCAGCGATCAAAAATCTTCAAAAACAATGCCTCTTATTTTTAACTTAGACTACTCTCAGAAATGGAAAACTGTGTCTTCAATTTTAAGTATTTTCAAGGTTTCCTCTCCCCATTTATCCAAAGTAGTGAATGAAACCAGTGCTGTCTATGCAAATATTCAAAAATATAATAATGAACTTTTGCTATTAAGGAAAATTACGAAAGAAAAAAAAAAAATCAGTTTCACAAGAATGATAGCTAAATCTATACCAACAGAGGATACCCATGAGTACCACAGCACAGGATGAAGAAACTGTCATTGCTAAAAAACACTTAAAAAAATAATTTGGAAAATTATCCATCATCACATTGGACACTGAACCCAAAAAAGCATCCTCTGCAACCACTTGAAAGTAGAAATGACAATTCAAAAGACATTCTACTCCCTTAAAGCCTCCCCTACAGTTCACACACCTTCTGTAAGACATTTTATGGGCCTCTGCCTCATTCTGGCAATATCAGGCCTTTAAAATGCAGTCTTAAGGGTGATTTATCTAACAGTGGCAACTGTTTGCTCAATAAATTTGCTCCCCATGTGTACTCAAAACTCACTTCTGCTGGCATTCAAGATAAAAAGTTAACACTGTAGATTTAACACAGTAAAGAGAAGAGATGACATGGTTTTGTTTCTTTCACAACCAAAGGAATAGCTTTACTCATAAATGCAACAGTTCATTTCATTATACCCACACTTAAACCTGCTGGAGACACCATGTTGGACATGATACAGGAGAGCTAACCTACATTAATCTATGAAACCTTGTTTACTGGTGAGGATTAAAAACTCAGCTTGATTTTTCAGACTGCAGTGGTATTTGCAGTACTGGTGAGGATACAGTAAGTGTGCTGATAAGTAAGTCTACATTTCTCAAGCAATTCTGGAGTTAATTGACAGTAAGAAACTTCACTCCATGTACTGACTTTCTTCTAGCTTTCACGCCTACCCAAGGGAGTCACACTACCATGTTTCAGATTCAATTAAATGCCTGTGATTCTCAGTCTTAATAATCACTGCAGCATATAAGTACATCACAGAAATTTTTTTAGAACACTTTAAAAGTCAAGCTCAACAGGACAAGCTAGATCTAACATATCTAATGTTATCATCAACAACACTGAATTCAATTATTAGAACCCCTCATTAACAGGAATCATGTTATACATCCTCTGGGCACAATCCACATCATTACAATTGTTCTGAAGCTCTGAACAGGCGATTTCTAAGCTGATGAACCAACTAAATCACAATGAGCTAGATGTAAAACACAACTAAAAATCCCCTTACACTGACTGCTGTACAAAGTCTTGAGTTTTGAAATGAGCTATGCTATCCATCAAGGAATCTCTCCAGATTAGCTAGATATATACACATACCAAAAAAAACACTGCACTGGTGCCCACGTGCTGTGGGGCCAAATATTATTCATGATCTAACTCTGAAGATGAGTCATGAAAATTTATTTTTAAATTGGCTTGTGAAATCAGATCCCCAAGAGAGTAACAAGATTAGACTGACAAAATCAAATGCTTTAAAACCAAGAAATGCTGGCTACCTGTGTAGAACTATAGTATTTGAGCATTTAATGAGAATTAAGTAGTTCAACTTCACAGTTCCTAAGATAGTAAAATGATTAATACTCAGAGAATGAGAACTACATCCTGGTTATAGTGAAAACCTCAGTACAAAAAAACCAATCCTCCACAGCAACATTCAGCTGCCCAATCACAGGAATTCACTTTTCTTCATGCCCTTCACTGCATTGTTCCTGATTTTCAAACTAAGTAATATGGAGCTTGCTCAGGCAATTTTCCCTCATCATTGACAGGTACTGAATGGAAGCGTTTTGAAAGAAGTAATGTCTGCTTTTACTACGGCTGTTCATATGCTAAGTGGGAGACCTTATTTGGGCCTTCCAGTATCTTAAGGGGGCCTACAAGAAAGCTGGGGAGGGACTTTTTAGGCTGTCGGGCACTGATAGGACTGGAGGGAATGGATTAAAACTAGAGAGAGGTCAATTCAGGTTGGACATTAGGAAGAATTTCTTCACCATGAGGGTGGTGAGGCACTGGAACAGGTTGCCCAGAGGGGTGGTGGAAGCCCCATCCTTGGAGGTTTTTAAGACCAGACTGGATGGGGCTCTGAGCAACCTGCTCTAGTGGGAGGTGTCCCTGCCATTGGCAAGGGGGTCGGAACGAGATGATCTTTAAGGTCCCTTCCAACCCTGACAATTCTATGATTCTATGAATTCCAAGTAGTGAAAACAAAATTACGCATTCAGGTGATTGAAAACTGAATCATAAGATGTATGCACCAACACATTCAAAGAAATGAACCAACATGGTAAATGAACTGCAGCCAATGCTGACACTTCGTAACTTCTGATAGCTTTCTCTCTGATACGCAATGGCTATCTGACAAATTGCTCAAGCTTTACAACGGAAATAAGAAAAACCTACATATTGCCCCTGCCACCTACCATCAATCCAGAAAATCATGGCCAGGTCTGATTATCTACTATCTACATTTAACTAACAGCTATTAAAGTTGTCATCTCTGGTTTGGATCACTCACTACGGAGGGTGAAGATATTCTGACCACTTCTGATAGCTGTTTATGAATCAAGGGGAGTTCAGTACCTGAGAACCATAGGTCCAGGCCCTGGCAAAAAGTCTCATGAGAAAAGCAGCAGGTTGGCTTGCCCTCTCTCTGCCTCTTACCACCCTCTGGATACTCCTGAGTTGCTCATCCAAACAGTCCCAAACTCCCATTCTACCCTTCAGGCTGCTTTGTTCCCCAGGGTCTGCTCATTCCCACTTCTACCTAGATTCTGAGCTACCTCCCTGCTCTCATGGATGCTGCTATCACTTAACATGTAATTAATTACATATTATCCCCCTACATCAAATTAGTAAAAACCTCTGCTTGAACAAATGCCAGTAAAAATAATTCTACATGGTGACCATCCATTATTATCTATTCTTCAACAATACAATAACAACATTGGAAAGCTTACCATTTCCAGACAGTGAGTAGAAATAATGCTTACAATTCAGGTGCTACTATTATTTGCACCAGCAATTTAAAATAAAATTTTAATAGTAAGGTATTTCTAGCAATACTAGTAGTAGTAGAAAAATAAACAAAAACCAACCTAAGAAACAAGAGTACCTTCAATAATAATAACATTTTAAATTTCTGTCCTTAAGATTACAAATGTAAAGGCCACAAGAAACTTAAAAATAACAGCCGCTCAAAAGCATCAAGTTAAAAAACTTCCAAGTCTATGTCTTATTATTTTCAGACAGGAGCTACACTTGCAATTAAACCTCTGTGTATTTCAGTACAAAACTACTTTGAAAAAAATCTCTCAATTGAAGTGATAAAATGCTTAGTGCACAGCAAAAGTTGTTGTCTTGGGTACCTAGATCAAAAAGGTGGTTCTAGTTTAGTTTCATCTATTATTATCATTGAGTCTTCACTGTATTAAAAATAAGGAACTTGTAGAAAAGAATCACTGAAAGCATATGAACAGCAATAGTAAAAGACGACATTACTTCCTTCAAAACAAAACAGCTGAACAGGCAAATATGAGAATATACACCTTACTCCTTCTGTTACTATGTGATCCATGCCTGTTCACAGCAGATTGGAAGGCTCAGTACAAACCCAAGAATATTTAAAGGTCTCTATAAAAAAAAGTTTTCTTTCATTTAAAATAATATCATATGTTATGATATGTCTCATCTATCTGCACGTTTATCAAGTTCCATAAGAACTTCTAGTTCAATATAGAACATTCGGTTTATATTTTCTGAAGTTAGCCATAAATAAGCATGAAACATTAGGAGTCTCCTATGAGGTGTCCAGATCAAATGGTTTAGTTCCTCATCAGCTTACTTTTCTGTGGAACAGAACTTTGCTCTCAACTTTTTCAACTGCTTTACTTACATGATTCTTCTTTTTTTTTTGTCTGACAATTCATTTTTTTTTGTCAAATTCACTGTCTGATTCATTCATTTGTCTGATTCATTTTTTTTGTCTGACAATATATATTATAAATCCTTTAATTTATAGATAGATACCACTGAATCACAGAACAGCTTGGGTTGGAAGACACCTTTAAGAGTCACCTAGTCCAACCACCTGCACTAAGCAAGGACATCTTCAACTAGATCAGGTAGCTTAGACTCCAACCTAACCAGGAATGTTTCCAGAGATGGAGCTTTGACCACCTCTCTGGGAAACCTGTTCCAATGTTTCAACATTGTAAGAAATTTCTTCCTTATATATGTAGTTCAAATCTCCCTTCTTTTTTTTTTTTCTTTTAGTTTAAAACCATTACCCCTTTCCCAGGCCCTGCTAAAAGGTTTGTCCCAGTATTTCTTACAGGCCCCCTTTAAGTACTGAAAGGCCACAATAAGGTGTCCCTAGAGCCTTCTCTTCTCCAGAAGGAACAACCTAAACTCTCTCCGCCTACCCACATAGGAGAGATGTTTCAGCCCCTGATCATTTTTGTTGCCCTCCTCTCAACCCACTCCAGAAGGTCCATGTCTTCTGTAAGACACATACATTGATGCAAAAATACAACTTCTTGATATGATATTTTCTGTTCATATAAACAAGCTGTCATCCTTTAAGTCTTACAAGCAAGTTCTGATTATTGTCACAATTATGAATCAAAAGCTGCAGAAACAGCAATTAAAATATAAATGTGGCATGCATGAAAATATTACCTATGTACAGACACAAAATGTATTTGCCTCAAGTGGTGGTTTAGGCTCATCAATTTTCAGAGAAGGCACCTCCCTCTCCCATCTCAGGCTCATTTTAGTTGTTAGCAGCAGCTCATGACCTTCAGCATGGAGAAGCAACCTACACTTGTAATTACTGACACCCACATCCAGCCATTACACGCAATCACCTCCCTTCCCAGCGTATACACTGGCACACACCACATCTCACTTGTTCACTCTGAGGGAGCTGAGCAGGAAGCTGGATGAGGGAGGACCATTTTAACACACACCAAGTGACCACAGAAACTAGAACTATTATCACAATTAACCCGATGAATGTCCAAGTCCAGGTAGGGCCTTTAATAATACATAATAACATTGTGTCAAAGCCTAATGTGAATGCATCTAATCAACAGAATTACTTTATGTCAGCCATAAGACATAATTACAAGATATAATCAGTTGCCTAAGTAGTATGTATTAAAATGACAGTATTCTAATCTAATTTGTTAACATCCCTACTGGATTTGTTTCTTCTGGAGAAATACTTGAAGCAGGGCAAATGTTATCCTTAACAACTATTCTTAATTTGAAATACCACTTCAAGAGACTTCTGATTTCCTTCAAACAAGAACAGCATACATGTGTTCCAAAACATATTTCTCAATAAACAAGTGCTGGTTTACTTTTTTATAACTTACGTAAGTGTTGCTAATATTCAAGAGAGCTTATGCCACACAGACTTCTCTCAAGTGGAATGCAGGGTCTGGGATCCATAGTAAGTAAAAGGACTAAAATTTGAAGAAACCATTGAGGGTATTATTCTGTAAATGTCAAGAATACTGAAAATGCATCAAAATTTAAATGAAACATATAGATGACTGATGGGAAAACAGCCATTTCTATTGCAATGTCTGTGATCAATAGGGCGTCTTGTGGGCAAAAGTAGAATTGCTAGGATGACATACGTGAGAAAGCATTTATCATATGCAGCACTGATAAACATAACTTATGCTAAGGGCTCACTTTGTTCAGTAAAGCAATCTGTGCCTGCGACTGTAACATCAAATGTTCTTCCATTTTATATACTTCATTTAGTATTTGTGCCATCTAGGTCATGAAGTATATGCCTAACTCAAGATATTACCAGGACAAGGAGTGACAGGTACTCTTAAATGGCAGCCTTTCTTAGCCACTTAGTCATCTGCATACTTTTAAGACACCTTATTTCAAGAAACCACATTTTCAGCATGCACTCCCTACAATAAAGATATTTGTATAGATACTCATAAATATTTGTATATTACCAGGCTTAGGAAATACTTCAAAGGACCAAATCAGAATTAAAGGAAACAAAGGGAAAAATTAAGGAACAGGATTACTGTTCCTTATGATAATCCTAATGTAAAGACCTGCTTGTATCCCTTATAAACTAAGCTCTCTAGTATGCAATCAACACTCCTTTTACCAATAGCAGAGCATCAGAAAACTGTTTCATTGTATCCTCAAAATAGCCTTTTGAGATATCTTTCTGTGTACACCCTTTAAAGATAAGGTCATTCCTCAAGAAAGGTCCTCATTAGGGTAGCTAGAAATTACAAACACCTCTTTATTTCTAGTATTTTGTAATTGAATAATCAAGCCTATCTGAGTTTCCTTCCTACTTTTTCCAGTGACATAATTCTCTGTTGTGTCTCTTCATGAAGAATATTCTTGATTCATTCCTTCTGGGGGAATCAGATTTTCTATGAAAAACAACTTCATCTAGCTTCTTTCAGGTTAAAGGCTTTAGAGCTGTCTCTTCCCTGGGTGGAAGAATCCTCTGTCTTTCTTTTTTTCCATCTTACTCAGATGATGGATTTCTTCTTCAACACTCTCTCAACTTCTCCAACATATTATTCTGGTCCTTATGCTTGAACCCCTCTCCAGGACACTACTCAAGACATGAACTTCAGATCACCATACTATTGATAATAAACCTTCAGTTGCATTTTCTGCTGCTGACCATTACCCTTTCTGGAAACTACATCTGTGGAAACTGACTGCTACCTTCTGTCAACTGTCAGTGAATGCCAGACCCCCTCCACATAAGCCACACTCGTTGTGTTTGGACAACATTTCTGAGCTTCCTGCTCAAGCAGAGACACAGAGTTGACTGCCCAGGACTGTGTTCAGCTGGCTTTTGAGTATTTCCAAGGATGGAGACTCCATGACCTCTCTTGCCAACCTGAAAAGTTGTTTCCTGATGCTCACAGGAAACCTGCAGTTTAGTTTGTACTCATTACCTCTGTCACTGGGCACTACTGAAAAGAGCCTGGCTCCATCTTTGAACTCTCCCTTTGGGTATTTATATATATTAATAAGATCCTCCTGAGCCCTCTCTTCAGGCTTAACAGTCCCAGCTCTCTCAGCCTTTCCTCATATATGAGGTGCTCCAGTCCTTCCATCATTCTTATGGTCTTTTGTAGACCATGCAGTCTACCTAGACTTCAACAAAGCTTTTGACACAATCTCCCACAGCATCCCCCTGGAAAAGCTGGCAGCCCATGGCTTGGACAGGTGCATCCTTTGCTGGGTTAAACACTGGCTGGATGACCAGGCCCAGAGAGTGGTTGTGAATGGTGCTGCATCCAGTTGGTGTTCAGTGAGCACTTGTGTCCCCCCAGGGATCGGTACTGGGCCCAGTTCTATTCAGCATCTTTATTGATGACCTGGATGAGGGGATCAAGTGTACCGTTGGTAAATTTGCAGATGACACTAAGTTGGGGGCGAGTGTCGATCCGCTGGAGGGTCAGGAGATGCTGCAGAGGGACCTGGACAGGCTGAGTCAATGGGCTGAGGCCAATAATATGAGGTTCAACAAGGCCAAGTGCAGGGTCCTACACTTTGGCCACAGTAACCCCTGCAGTGCTGCAGACTGGGGGATGAGTGGCTGGAGAGCAGACTGACGGACAGGGACCTGGGAGTACTGGTTGACAGCTGGCTGAACATGAGTCAGCAGTGTGCCCAGGTGGCACAGAAGGCCAATGGCATCTTGGCTTGTGTCAGGAATAGTGTGGCCAGCAGGACTAGGGATGTAATTCTGCCCCTGTACTCGGCACTGGTGAGGTCTCACCTCGAGTACTGGGTGCAGTTCTGGGCCACTCACTTCCTAAAGGATCTTGAGGTGCTGGAGCGGGTCCAGAGGAGAGTGAAGGCTGGTGGAGGGACTGGATGGAAAGTCTTAAGAGGAGAGTCTAAGGGAACTAGGGTTGTTCAGCTTGGAGAAGAGGAGACTCAGGGGAGATCTTATCACTCTCTACAGCTACCTGAAGGGAAGTTGTAGTCAAGTGGGGGTCAGGCTCTTCTCCCAGGCAACTAGTGACAGGACGAGAGGGCATGGCCTGAAGCTTCGCCAGGGGAGGTTTATGTTGGATATTAGGAAGCACTTCCTCACAGAAAGGGTGATAGAACACTGGAATGGACTGCCCAGGGAAGTGGTGGAGTCACCATCCCTGGAGGTGTTGAAGGAAAGAATGGACGTGGTGCTTAGTGATATGGTCTAAAGAGACCTTATTGTGGCCTTTCAGTACTTAAAGGGGCCTGTCAGAAAGATGGGGACAGAATTTTAGCAGGGCCTGTTGTGATAAGACAAGGGGTGATGCTTTTAAACAAAAAGATGGAGGTTTAAATGAGAGAGAAGGAAGACATTTTTTACATTGCGGGTTGTAAGACCCCGGCCCAGGTTGCCCAGAAAGTTGGTCACTGCCCCATCCCTGGAACTATTCCAGGTGAGGTTGATAAGGGCTCTGAGCAACCTGCTCTGGTTGCAGATGTCTCTGCTCCCTGCAGGGGGGTTGGAATAAATGACCTTGAAAGGTCCCTTCCAACCCAAACTATTCTATGATTCTGTGACCCTTCTCCAGTAAGTCAACATTTCTCTTGTACTAGGAGTCCCCCAGAACTAGACACGGTCCTCCACCTGTGGCCTCAGCAGTGCTGTGCAGAGGGGAAGGGCCACCTCCCTCAATCTGCTGGCAATACTTCTCCTAATGCGCTGAGGACACCATCTGCATTCTTTGCTGAAGAGGCACACCGTTTGCTCATGTTCAACATTTTGTCCAACAGGACCCCAGGTTCTTTTCTGCAAAGATGCTTTCCAGCTGGGTGGCCCCTAGCATACATTGGTCCAGGGTGTTCTTCATCCCCAGATGCAGGACTCTGCACTTCTTGTTGAACTTCATGAGGTTCCTGTCAGCCCATTCCTCCAGTCTGTCAAGGTGCCTCTGGATGGCAGTATGACTCTCTGGCACCATCACCCACCCCTCTCAGTTTGGTGTCATCTACAGACTTGCTGAGGGCAAATTCTGTCCCATCATTCAGATCCATTAATGAAGTTGTCAAACATGACTGGACACAGTACTGATCCCCGGGGTACACCACTAGTCACTGGCCTCCAACTAGACTTTATGCCACAGATCACTACTCTCTGGGCCCAGCCACTTTTTAATCCACCTTACTGTCTCCTTATCCAGCAACAATTTGTCTATGAGAATCTTATGGGAGACAGTTGTCTGTTGTCTGCAGAGAACAACCAAAACTGCCAAATCGGGCTCCACCAACGCACATCTTCCACCAACCCAAGAACCATGGGGTTAATCATGGCATGGGATATGAACTCCTTACTAAAGTGTCCCTTTTGAATAGCAGAATAAACCCACTGTACTTTGCAGTTTCATTACATTCTGACTGGGCTAAACAAAGCTGTATTTTCTGCATTAGTAAAGTCATCTACATACATTTCATTCCTTAATACATAAATTTATTGAGGAATGTACAAGGATACTATTTTCCAATAGACTAATTCATCAAATAACTCCAGAAGTCAAACATCACAATCCTATTTTGAAAACTTAAACCCAGCACTTTTTTGAAAATTGACTAAAATCTCCACGACTCAATTTAATTTTTGTTACTTCCTGTAACATTGTTATACAAGTTGATTACTTCGCTTTAAAGAAGCTCCTAATGCAAAGAGAATATGGAGAATTCCCTCAGTTCACACATGTTCTTAAAAGATTGCTATCAGAGCAGAGATGCTGGTTGCCCAAGGACAAGTGTCTACAAAATTGCTTTTGTCTCTCCTACTCCATTCGAGCTATACTTGACAAGCAATTACTTGGTGCTCTATGTTCAATTATATTGTGAACTGTTTATGGTTTGTTTCGAGTATCTTATCTGTTCATGCTATCTGTAACTTGATGAATTCCTCTGGGAACTGTTTAAACCAAGGCAGTGTCCTTAATGATTATTATGGCTCAGAAATGCTATCATAAAGCCTGATTTCTCTGCTATTAAACTGCTCAGGATGTATGCATGCATATACCAGGCCTTCGAGAATGACTGACCTCTTTCAGAAGGTGCTCACATTCCAAGCTTAGCTATAAACTGTCAGTAGTAATCTCTCCTATTCACTACATCCGTAGTTCCTCATCATAAACTTTTGGTGATGAAACATATTTCTTTTCCTTGAACACCCAAATTATCATGCTGAATAAATGCTCCTATCCAGAGCCACAGTGTATCTTCACCCTAATTCAAAAGGCAAGACATGCCCCTTAGATGTACCGTTATCTGGAAATATGCATATTGTTATCTTTCAACAATTAAAAATGAGTAAAAGCTTAAGGTCCATTTCTGATAAAGGTGAGCTTGATTCCACTTCAAAATTTTGAGCATAATAATCTAATAACAGAACACGTTATAGCACAGTAAAATGTAAAACTGCATCGATGACCCACTTATAAAAATAATTAGTTTGGTTTAAAAGCTGACAACACTGTTTGTATGTCATACATTCTTTTTCACCCAGCCTCAATGGATGATTTTCTAGATGCTTATAAAAATTAAACAGAAAATCTGTAATTTATGATTTTCCTGAGTAGATGAACTATCCTTCGCAAGAAGCACACTAAGTATGCATGACCTACAAAAGCAAATTTCAAGATGCACACCAATGCAGCATTACCAACTCTCATTACTCAACTACAGATATAGCAGTATTGGATAGTTTGCTTCAAAGCCACATGACTGTTTAAGAACAAATATAGTCCTGTACTTTAATAAGAAGAAAATGCACTGAGCAGCCACTCCCCCTGAACTTGGAGAGCTCTCAGAAAGGCTGGGATTCTGAGGAAATAGAGAAAGATGGACAAATAGACAGAATAGGCTAAATATTTATGGAAGCAGAAGCTGACTGTGGCTGGGAAAAACAGTATCACAAAGGAAAAGATAAAAGACACACTGAAAGTGGTTACGCTTCTTAGAGTGAAGAAACTATTCAGAAGATGTACCATTACAGTTTAGGCCATACCTCAGGGGTTGCAAACTGACACAGGGCACAGACATGCAAAACAGCAGGACGGCTGTTCCACTTAAGGGAAGTTCAAACCCTTTCAACTTCCAGCACCATTTATTTTCTTTGCTACTTCTCTTAAGGAATGGCTATGAAAGACACTTCTTGCATGGCACAGAGCATATTGAAGCTTCATCAAAATTTTAGAAGATTGGTAAGATGACAACTAATGAAGAGGTTTAAAATATATTGTGGCTCTTTTAAGTACTTCTTTAAAAAAATTAAATCACTAGAGCACCCAGACCAAGTCCAGAGCACAGTTCAATAAGATACAATAAGGAGCCTGCATGAGATCTCAGTGCACTTGTCCTTTCTGAAAGTAGCCAGAAAAGCCCAGCAGTACTAGTCACAATACAAATTTAACAGAGGCACCCAGTCAGGCACAGGACCTATTCTCTTCAAGTTACTTCCCACAGAAGCAGTAATTCTGCTACTCTCTGCAGCACTACTTTGCTGTAGCCATAATAGTTTAAGGACAGAGGAAGGGCATGGTTTGTAGACAGATTTACCATTGTATCAGCCAGCAGGGTTGTAAAAACTAGGCAGGCTTTCAGAAATACAACTCCTCCTTCAGAAGCTTCTGTGCCCAAAAGCTTGTCTGTCTTATCCAATTATACTCTCTTCCTTTAACAAAATGATATTTCTGCTGACAAACCTTGTCCTATCTTCTGTGTACAGCGATAGAAAAGCAAGAGAGAAGATCTGCAGTACCACTGCAGTTTACATCAGTGTGTCTTGTACCACTGAGGCTTTTATAGCCAAAAGGCATCATAATTGGTATCACTACCTCAAGATTTCTTAAGTGTTCACCAGTAACAACTGTTCCAGCCATGTCTGAAGGTGACAAATGATATGAGGTATCCATGCTGACTTGTTTTTTCTGTCCAGGCATCATAATAAAAATCACATTTATGGTTCAAATGCCAGTTACAATTAAATCAGATAAAGTTTTTTATAAACAAAATAAAAATCCTGTATTTTTTTCTGTATTCTTACCAGCCACACTACAAACCAAGAAACATTAATGAAGAGGTTTATTTGTTTATCCCTGGAGACATTCAAGGTGGGGCTTGATGAAGCTCTGAGCAACCTGCTCTAGCTGAGGATGTCCCTGCTCTCAG
>JANHGN010003702.1:27058-42728 GCA_024605025.1 Megaceryle maxima | reverse complement strand
GGCTCTTCTCCCCTCTTGGACTGCTTCCTCGGAGTATCCAAGGAGGACTCTGCCCATTCTGCCTTTGATCCCAATCGGTGTGTTCCTGAATCCGGTACCAGAATCCAGCTCCTGAACACAGCTCCTGTCTGCTGGGGGGCCCAGGCTGGGACCCCCGGTGCCTGCTCTACATCAGTGGTGATGGTGATGTAATTACCATCAGGGGGCTTGGGTTCTATACTGGTTTTGTATATATTTGTACATATTCTATTTTATTATTATTCTCATTAAAGCTGTTGTAGTTTCCTTTTCTAATTACAAGTCTCTCTCCCTTATTCCCTTTCTCTTCCCCTTTGGGGAGGGAGGGGGCTTAACAGAGAGCGTCTGTTAGGTCTAAGGGGCAGCCCTGACCCTAAACCGTGACACCTAACCTGTCTAAAACAAAACAAAAAACTATGCAGAGACTTCCATAATTAATGAAGTATGAAAAGCAACATTTACTGAATATTTTCTAAGGACAGCATTCCTTTGAAAAGCTCTAACTAAAGATAATTCATTTGACTGTTCTGCTTAGATATGTTTACATCCCTATCTACTTCTAAATCCTGTTCTAAACAAAATAGGATGTTTTTTGCAGCTGTAGTAATGCACTTAGGACACTCAACATCTAATGTAAATAAATGAGCAAATTATGTTTACAGTAAAAAGTGTTACACTCAGTAATGGATCCAGCACGTTACTTAATTCACTGCATCCAAATTTGCATATTTTTGCACTACTTTTTAATTCATCAGTCCAGCAGTTAGCATATTGAATCTTATGAAATATAACAAAGATGTCTTTTTATTTAGCACAGTGAAAAGAAAACCTACACCTGCAAAACACTAATAATTTAAGAAATATTAAATGCCACAGAAACTGCTACTATCTTAGTACACTAGACACAACAGAACCCCTAATTAAAGTAATACCTAGAGTGGTATCATCCAGCCAATTTGATTTGCAGACATCCTGTCAACCTTTCACCGGATGGGGAGATCCTTGTAAGGCTAATTGAAGCCCACTGTGGATAAGCTCAGAGTTTTTTTTCTAATTATATCTCAGAAAATCCCCTTGAAAATCTCTCCCCAGAAACCTCTGGATGGACCAGAAGCTAACGTCCCCATGGTATTATATAAAAAAATATTCAGCCTGGAAAACTTCAGAGCCTACATGTCACAATGGGTAAAACCCTGACCTTGCTGAAGTGGCCAGCCCGATATTTTTCATTTAATTCTTAATTTATCACAGAAATAGTAAGAGTCATAAAAGGAATGTACTCAATTCCTTTTCTAACACTGTTTCCCAGTGCAGCTCAGAAAAGTCAAGTTAGGTCAAAATCCAAGACTTCTAACTTTCACTCTAGTATCTGCACAACTTTGCATTTACGCGTGCAGGGAAGGGGAAAGTATTTTAGGCTGCTGCATCTCTACTCCCTGGCTGCTAATTCACACACTGTGGTACAATGCCACATCTTCCTGCCATCTAACCTTTCTGCCAGACTTGAGAAAGAAACCAGCCTCTGCCAGTTTGTTCTCCCTGAACAAGGGAAATGATCCAAAGCAAACAGAACTATGGGCCTCTGCAGTCATTCATAGCTGCTCTGTCCACTACCTGCCCTCACAGAGACACCTCCCAGCCCATGGTCAGAGATGCAAATTGTTCCTGCAACATGTGAAATGCGTTGCAACAGCACAACTGCTGCACAGCACATTTCCCCTTCCTTCTGCATCAAAGTTGCTTCTGCCTTTGATATGTGCTCATTTAAGTTTTCATTTTGAGAATGTGAGCCTTACAAGACTGAAGTTTAAAAAAAATAATCTTATTACAAACTGCATTATTTTCACCTCTTGCCACAGAATAAATGGAATCTACTTATTTTAATCCCCCTTTGAAACTATAAAAAAAAAAAAAAAAAAAGAGATTGTTAATTAAAATACTATGGCAGCCACTTCCTAGTTTCAAACTCTAAAAACCAACCTTGAAGCAATTGTAAACACAAGCGTCGCTCATGCCACAAAGCATTTCATTCTCAATTATTTTTCAATGCAATGAGTCATGCAAGTTCCCCACTGCAATATGCATGTCAGTAATTCAGTCCTGGGGATTCTTCATTCTTATTTCTTCTGATATGCTACATTATTACAGTCAAAAAAGGAGCTGTGTATCAAAAGGTTTCAGTGAAACTCTTTAGCAATCTTAAAAATGTCGCAAAAATACATCACTAGCATCCACCTTCATGACCTACTTAAAAACAGTCTCACGTTCTTGACAAAAGCACAGTGCTGCTGCGTTACCTTTTCCAGATTTGTCACCTTAAAACTGAAATACAATGTACTGCTCTGACCACAGCATATCACTAATTATATCTCAAATGGAAAGAATTTAGCTTCTGCATTTTCATTCTCTCTCTGTTCAGCATTTCACACTTTGTAATTGAATGCAAACTAATATTAAAGCAGCAATATATGTCAGAAAAGCAATAAACTTGTCACCTTAGCTTTATCCCAGAGAAAAATAGGCAGAGGTATATACCACCATTTGTGGAAACAAGACAATATACTAAGTTCCTAGAACTGGTCAGTGAAAAATACAGGCTCTTAAAAGTTTTGTCAATCTGTACAACAAATACAGCTTTAATCAGACATGTACACCAGGATGTGCTTGCAAAATTAGCATTTCCATTGTGTAAGGCAGTACACAGAAGAGAGGAGGCTGGTGTTGGCTTGATTTTTAACATGAGAATGAGAAAACACATTTACTATTTCTTATGCAAATATTAGCAATACGCAATACAGTTCAACATTTTCTTTCTGTTAAAGATTTTTTCAGACAGATTTAGAAAGTAAGGTGTTTTCTACAGAAAAAATCATGTTGTCTGTTCAACTATATAGCTTTAACAACTATCAAATCCTGTATTACAGTTTCATTCCTACCAAAACCAGTAGGATTCTCCCATAAAAGGATTACATTCTGGTGAAGAGTGTTGTATAACACATCACCTTGCAAGGATGAACTTTCATCTACACTGATGCTCAAAAAATTATGCCAGCAGGAAAATCTAAAAGCAGTCACAGACTTATCACAGAAAGCTAGCTGCACGAAAGCCACTTCTTCCTTCAGTACAACCTAACCATAGCAGTTTTGTAGTGCCATATAGAGAAATGAATTGTCGGTCTCTGTTCTGGTCATTCACACATTTTCTGCTATCAGAAAGCTTATTTACAGAAACACCATTCTTTATTAATGACAAGCTTGACCAAGCACTTTTTAAGTGCCCCAGTAAAAAAAATAAAATTCAAATAGAACATCTTCCTTTCATTTGAGCCTCTCATGCCAATCACTTTTGTGAAAGTATGCACAAACAGCACAGCTCAATTCACATGGCAGCAATGCAGCGACCCAGAAAGAATCTAATGGTCAACTGAGTAAATGAAGCAAAATTAGCCAAAACCAAAGGGCAGCATCTTTTCCACTTAACTGGCACATGCTTAAACCTAGTCTTCTATTTCCACATTCTGCAACAGGACTTCACATTCCCATAAACAGCACTTGCTCCATTGTTTCCGTGACACACATGCAAAAGGAGAAAAACAGGTGCCCAGTTTCACAGAAAAGTTAGAGAAGAAAATATGAAGTAATGAAAAGTGATCATCATATCACACATTTCAAAAAGAAAAAGCAATGTGCAGTTGACAACTAGAGATGGTTCAAAACAAAATGCTGGACTCCAACATCATTCTCCAACATTCCAACATCCACTGGGAAAAGGTGGCTGTAATTTTTTGATTGAACCTGATATAAATATATATATTAATCTGTCTCTTGTCTATAAATATAGAAGTCTACATAATGCACAATACACCCACGCACATGCATGTAGAAAAGCATGTGGAAACAATTATTTAAGAATAAATATTTATCCCTTGCTCTCTTTTTTTTATTAAAAAGAGGTTTGTTATTAATGTTAACACAAGAACCAAACTCACCCACCTCTGAATCTTTGATGCAGCTTATGTCACAAGGGCAACATATATTAAGAGTCCAATGTGTAAGTAGCACAACAGCAAGAAAAACCACATATCTTTTGTTTTAATTTCAGTACAATGTCATTCCACCCACTAACCTAAAAGCAAAGCTTTGATTTAGACAGATTATTTTCAAAAAGCACATCCAGAGTAACTAAAAAGCAGAAACAAAGTCCCCACAACTGCCCAAGACAGTCTGTATGCTACTGGGCATCATCTGCACTTTCCATAAAGCATTATGCAGAGAAAGTGATGGGTGCCAGGAAGATAATAAAGCACAGCTGAAATATATACCAGCTTTTACTAACAGTTTCATCCCTTTCAGAAAAAACAAATTGAAACATTTTTGTATCATTGTAGTCAGGACAATGCACTGCACTCCAAAGTTACAGCATGTTACTGCATTGCATCTTAACATTTTTCTCAGAAGTCCCACTTGCCCCTCCTTCTAACAAAATTACAAGTTTTTCTAGAGATGACAGCTATCCCCTGCCACACACCAGTCCAGTTTGCAGCTTCCAAAAAACTGGCAGACTTCAACTGAGCTCCTGTCCTCCCACTCACCTGCCTTCCAATTACTCTTCCCAGACAGACTTTAATACTGTGTAAAAGCAGTCAACTATCATTTACTTTTAACTCCTGTAACACACATTTATTGAATCTGCCTGGAAACTGAGAGGCACTGGGGAATGAAGGAGAAAATAGGCCAAACCAAAACCAGACCCATTTCTAGACAACCTCCCCACCATCAGCCTCATACACTTGAATTTACTAGGAATACTCCATTAGATCCCAATCACATCTGGATTAGCCTTGAGCCTCCTTCATACCACTCTGTCAACTTTCAAGCAGAAATACAATTTAAAAAAAAGTTTCCTTTAAAATGCAACACACATTTTTCTTACCTCACTGTTGTGGCCCCTCAAATTGAAGTTGATTCTCTGAGGGGTGTTCCGGTCCCTCCTGCAATGGCTGGAGGTAAAAGTGACTCCTACAACTCCTCTGCCATTGCCTGTTGCCAACCAGCCTTCCTCATAGTACCGCCTCCTGCACACCGGTTTCTCCTTCTCACTTTTGGGGACTCTCCCTTTCCAGGAGAGGCAGAGGATGTTGGAATCGCTGCAAAGAACAGGCCCATGTTCCACTGCTGCATACATGCTTTTTAAATATTTTATTTTTTGACATAAGAAAGTAATATGTCTAGTGCACAAAATTTAAATCAACTTTTTTTTTTTTTTTAATTGATAAGACTGACCTGGGATAGATCACTGAAAGGGAGGAGGATGGGGTCAGTGTTTATAAATATCCACCAAATGCATAGTGAAAAATTCCTCTATAAAAGATGATGGCAGTTGGCTAAGAAAAAGTAACACTTAAAAAAAAATTCAGGTTCATTTTTGTTTGAGTCTGTAGAGTGAGGGTGCACTTATCCTTTGGAGAAACAGCTACTTCATAAGAGGCGCTCAAGAAATGGTTAAGTCATCTTTTTGCTCAACTTGATATAATCTTTATACAGCCTGAGATTCCAGTTTAGCGTAATGCAATTCCAGAGACAAAGAGTTGCAAATGTGTAGGTTTCAAGTAACTTAAGGCTTTTAAGATTTCCTCCAGTCAGATTTTCTTCAAAAGTTCAGTTGCAGAAATTTAAACACACGCACATACATATATATGTATATATATGACATTCATCTTTTCCAAGGTGCCCTCTGGCATATCTTTTCCATCTGATGTATTTCTGCTGCTAAAGCTGAAAGAGATTGCATAAAGGGAAAAAAAGGCACACAAACCGTGCGAAACAACAGACCCAAACTTGTGCAGGCACTGGTGTGCCAGGCCAGTTGGGAAATCCCTCTTGGTACTGAACCGTTCGTTGGACTCAAAAGTTTTTACAATCCAAAGCCAATACAATTTTCATTGCAGCACTTTTTTTCCACCAGAGACCCAACACAGCCTGAACCGTTTATCACGCTATCTTGCCTGCTTTCCCACTTTTTGCTGCCACACACGAATGAAAAAGAAACACCCTCTTCATTTATAGCAGAATCAAAAATGCTCTAAAGCTTTTAGCTTTCAAAGCAGATAAGTTTGCCTCAGGTGAACCATGAAGTTCTCTCTCCTCTGAAACAGGCTAAAATGTCAAGCTGTTTTTCCTTTACTTTTCCTTTTTTTTTTTTTCTTTTCTGCTAAAGGAATCACAGACTTTTCATTCTACCATAAAAAACAAATGCCAGAATTAAAGCACATCAAGTAAGCACTCTTTCAAAATCTTCTAAAATTCAAGGAAGGAAGAAATATAATCAACTAAAGAAGAAAGAGAAGCAGCATTAAAAATCTGACTTCCTGGATTAGCTATTTCTCTAGGTATTTTCCTTGCTTGTTTGATCGGATCTTTCCTTCTTGACGCTTGTCTACAGCACAGATTCATAGTTCCAGACACAACATTTGCAGCTGTACAAGAAGGAAACATATGAAGTATTCCAATTGTTTTATTCGAATAACATTTATGAGCTCAATTAATTAGTATTTATACCACACTAAGTGAAAAGAGAAAAAAGGAGAAAGAATATGCAAGTTTGATGACCTGGTTAACTCAAGAAGGCCGATGAGGTTTGCTCAGTTCAATGCCCAGACTTGTCCCATAGTTCCTCAACTTATTTACTTCCAGTCATCATTATTCAATATATGGTCTCTACTTCTTAGTCCATTCACAATCTATTAAGCCCAAAGTAAAATGTGCCAAAGACCATACATTATTCCTCTACAATAACAAAATCAGCTTCTTCTATCCTCTGTATTCTTCTCTTTCCCTCACAGCTATTGATTTAATCGTGGAGGTATTTTTTGAGCTTCTTCTGTGCAGAGGGTGTTTTTTCTTCCTCTTCTTGCAAACTTTTTTCACCCGTGAAGACCATGTGGAAAGCTGAACATTACTGGCAGGTGTCTTTCCATGGGTTACTGATTCCTGTGCTGTAGAGGTGCTCCATCTGGTTCTCAAATTAATTTTCATCAATTGCAAAGCTCTCAGGAATATGTAAGATTAAGTCTATGTGATGACAAAAACAAGTGCGTTTTCATGTACGTGCAGTGCACACACCAGCTCACTCAATCTGGTACTCGGAGCTGCATCTGCCTTATCAGTTTAGCTGCAGTAATCTTGTAAGATGCCTGTCGTTCAAACCTGGAATCCCTGGATTCTTCCAATTCTGCAAGACAAAGCACACATGCATACAAAAAAGAGAAAAAGTGAATAAAGTAAGCCACATAACAACTTAAACATACAAGTACTATTGCTACGGAGATTACAAAGATTAAGGCCTTTGTATTGGAGTACTATAAAATATCTGTATTGTGTACAGATACAAGTAATATTCACACACAGATGTATCTGATCCACACACAAATATGAACTACAGTTTTCTTTTTCACTTCAAAATTTCCCAAAACTTTTTGTAATTGAAGGATACTTGGGGGGGGGGGGGTGCAGATGGACAGACATATGGAAACAGAACATTCTTTAGGCCACACAGTCACTGAAGCAAATGCTTCAAAAAAGACTCACAGCTTTGGAAGGAGGGTAGAGAAGGGAGGTCTCAGTGAAGGGGCAGACAGAGAGTTAGGCCCCAAGGCATAGATACAGAATCACAGAATGGCTGAGGTCAGAAAGCACCTCTGTGTGTTACCTGGTCCAACTATCCTGCTCAAGCAGGGTCACCTAGAGCTAGATGTCCAAGACTGTTACCAGACAGCTTTTGACTATCTCCCATGATGGAAACTCCACAACCTCTCTGGGCGATCTGTGCCAGTGCTCAGTCAACCTCACAGTAAAGAAGTGATTCCTGATGTACAGAAGGAAGCCTCTATGCTTCAGTTTAGGTCTGTTGACTCTGGACCTGTCACTGGGCACTACTGTAAAGAGCCTGGCTCCCTCATCTTCATTCCCTTCCACCAAGCATTTATACACATTGAAAAGATCTCCCTGAGCCTTCTCTTCTCCACATTGAACAGTCCCAGCTCTCTCAGACTTTCCTCTCATTAAAGATGCTCCAAACTATGGAAGTATAGTGCTAAACTTATCAGTCTCAAAGGAGACTGAGAAGATTCCTCCAGGGCTTAAACTGCTGCTTTAAAGCAATCTAAGTTACTGCAAAATTAAAGCTTAGAAGTTTGAATCAATACGGATAAATCTGGAAGCCTTCTCAAACTTACTTAACTTTCAATTTGAAAAAAGGGGAGAAAAAAAAAAAAATCCCCAAATAAGTTATAAATGGAGGACTGGAAATGGAGTAGAAGAGGCCAAGCAAAAGGCTGTCCAGAATATTCCAGAAGTTGTACCCGAAGTGCACACACATGCACAGTTTACGCATCTATACAATTGCAGCTAAAGAGAACTCATTGAAATTATGAATTGCGATCAGAGCTATAAAATGGTCTTGTCTACATTACATATAGCACTGTACTAACCTCACATTTTGAGTAATTAACCACTTTTGTCAATCTAGCATAGATCTACCAATAAGAATTTCTTAAAAAGAAAAAATTATAAGAAAACAAATGTATAGATGGCAAAGCAAGGTCATAAAGCAGTTGACAACACTATTCAGCTAGCACACTTACCAGGAACACTGTCCATGAGGTTTGGTGAGTCACTATCAGAATTTTTCGGCATTATAACTAACCAAAGACTTAAAAATAATGGCTGCTACCATTTTGTTTTTAAATCGTAATGAGAATGAGAAATGTCACCTAGACTTTCCAGATTTATAATACTTCTCAGTTACAGTCCAAAGAAAGGTCATACAGAGGTAAATTCAGTAAAACTTTCAGAACACAATCACTTGAAGAATTTCTGCACTTATCACATAGGCAAACTTGATCCTGTCAAGTTTGAGAAAAGCGCTCTGCCATGCCTTGGCCAGTAACCTCTCACCTCAGCCCCATGTACACTTTCAAGACCAGACAAATCAAAGGCTTCTCCTCTTAAAAATATCTTAACTACAGTAGGAACGCTGAGCAGGGAGAGATGAAAATCTACAATAACTACAAAAGGAATAAAGTCAGTCGTTACTCAAATACCTCCTCAATACAATACACTCTAGGAGAATATTTCAGCTTTAAACCACTGAAGGTCAACACTTCCTTTACATTGCACCTGTACTTGATAGACAAGATAAAAAAATACTTTTAAGACTGTAGTGTCAAACACTGAAAACACAGGATGAATTAAGATTACATATATTATATATTAAGATTTAATTCTTTCCATTCCCCTCATCTTCATTTCCACCCACTCGATTATTTCCTAAGAAATAACCTAATTAAAAGATTCAGATGCTAGTCTTCCCTCAAGAAAATCAGTAATTAATTTAAACACCCTTCCTTCTTCTGCCATTACAGCAATACCACGGTTCTGGTCCTTTTGACATGTTTAAACCAAGCTTTTTGCCTTCTTTTTCCCCACCATGAAAAAAGAGAGTAATGGCTACTACCTCTCTTGCAAAGCACGTGTAAGAGCTGAGGATAAGAGCAAAGTGTTACTTGCGCTATCACACCACTAGTCTGAAATCAGTTTAGACTCCTCATACAAAGAGAACAGGGCTTTCCAGATGAAGCTCATCCAAATGAAATCTTTAACTGTAGATTTTTTTATAATCAAACTTTTCTTTCAGAGCAGGTCAAGGGTTAATCATAGAAGTACATCAGATTCTGAAAAATACTTAATTTTAGCAGTATTAGGACACTAAATATCAAAAAAATATAGTTAACTACGATTACTTTCATTTAAAGGGTAACTGAAAATACCTTTGCTCTGGATTTTCCCTTTAACAAAGGGAGATGCAACTTGAACTCATCATCTAATAATGTTCTGATTCTTAAGCCCAGTGATGTAAAACATTTCTTAAGTACAGACACCTAATGAGACAAAAACTTATTAGACCTGTGACACAGGAAGCAAGAGTCCACAGGTATTCTGATTTTGATTTGAAAGTATAGCTCTTCTCAATTGCAAAACTCTCAACAAGTTATGTTTCCACATTATAAAAATAAATTTAGGTATTAATTTAAAAAATAATCTATTAACAGTGGCTCTCATATTTTAGTGTCAATATTTAACTCATAATTTTTATTTCCTAACTGTTCCATTAACTTATGTAAAAAGGAAGTGTTAAGCCACACCTGGACAAAGAGAAAATTATCTGCTTGTTCTCATGCATCTTTCATTGAGGTGTCATTTTTGTTGACAGAAAGAAGTCATGCATAGCCAAGTGTACCAATACTGCAGCAAGCTCTTCAGCATTTTATGTTTATTCAAAACCCCACTCTTCAAGGCTCCAGAGCAAAGTACTTGAGGTGAGGATAAAAGGAGACTGGGAGAGGAATGAAAGCAGAGAAGGAAAATTCAGGTAAGTAAACACTATTTCTAAACTATTATCTCCACAAAGAGACACAGCCTCCCTAAGCATCTTATGGAAAGAAATGTAAGCCACGGAGTCTTTGTAAAGTCAGGATTTTTCAGCCTAACCAGATTTCCTTCCTGTCAAACTTGTATGAGGTCAAAGGAAACTGCAGTTTTCCCTCCCTTCACAGTCAAAGAAGGAAAAAAATATACACCAGTATTCATGAGGATAACAAGATACATTAGAAATACGTGTAACCACAAAATTGCATTTTGTTCTGAAGGATCAAACCACACCTGGCTCTGCACAAGCTAATGGCAGATGAACCCACCACCTATCAAATGGTGACTGTGGGAGTAACCTTCAAGATTACTGCTGAACACTATACAACAAAATTGGCACATTTTGCAGTAGTCACAATGTTACAGGTTAAATACTATAGACCTAGAAGCTGGCAGTATGACGCATTTTGTAGTTTATTTAGTCCAACTTATAAAGTAACATAAATTGTTAAATAATCCTATCCAAAAGGAAATAACATGATTTATCAAAGTTAACTACTTAATTCTTAAAAGTAGATAGAAGAAAAGATAACTGGCTTGGAGGTAAAAGGAATTTTTTTTCCCCATTAAAAAAAAAGGGCCAATTCCATAGGGAGAAAATATAATTTTGACCCAAATAAGTACTGGTTTTCCTCTTCTTTCACTCGTCTCTTCCAATTACTTTTACTTTATTCACCTTTCATGGTGACATAAGTCACTGAAGTTAACACCTTTCTTTCGTACTACACAATACAAAACTAATTTGGAGGACATGTTTCTAAACAAATACCAATAAGCTAACTAGTGGCTGTAAAAATGTTCTTTACCCCTAGAAAAATGAAGGAAGAGTGGCGAGGGGAAAAAAGTTAGAAGATGCTTGGGTTTTGTTGTGTTTGGTTTTAAATGGCTTCCTCTCCACAGTGTTTGTCCTTGGGTAATTCTAGAACCTCTTCTCCTCCTCAAGACAGCTGCATAGCTTGGGCAAGACATTCAGTTGTGCTATTCAGAGATGTAAAGAGATCTGTAACCCCAGCACAGCTGCACAGAAACAGCGATGTAGCAAAGGTGTAATGCCGGCTGCTGTGATAGTAGCTGCCAGCTCATTAATAGACAACATAATGTTAGTCATATGCACCTATATATCATTAAGCAAATAAAACTGACAGAAAATATATTTGTTGGTGTATTGAGAGAAGTGAAGCTTGTATTAGTGGCTGCTCAGCAGACATTCATTGTGAATACTGACATTTATTTCAATGCACTACTCAAACAAACTTACAAGCATCTCTTCCACCAAATTACACTCTTAAGAGAAGTGAAAATAAAAACCAGTAATAGCTGATTGGCATTTCTGAGGTGCTGAATGACCCTCCTGGGTTCTTGTAATAGGGAAGAAGGCAACATATAGGCATGTTGTATGTGTTTTGCTTAAGTTCAAGATCTTTTTTTAAGTCTATCTGTCTTAAACAAAAATTAAGGGAAGTATTTATATTATTTCTAGAACTATTAAATATACTCCACTTTCAGTGCTTGAGTTACACCATCAGATTAAATAGGAGTTAAATTAAAACATACAGTTAAGAAGAACAAGCAAAAAACTAATTTTAAAATGCCCTTCAGGAAAAATATTTTCATGAAAACGCTAAGGGTGCTTAAGCATACTCTTAGAAGCTATTGATTGTGACTTGCCAAATTTATACACATTCTCCAAAAGTTGCAGACCTTAAGACATAAAATATAGTAAATTGTTAAAAACATTGCCTATGGAGAAAGTGAGGGAAACAGTGATGCTGTTCACAGGGAAACAAAGTCAGAAAAAAGCACTGCAGAACAGACTTACCCACAAAACTAAGGATAATTAAACTAAATAGAATATACCAAAACATGCAAGAAAGAGAATACCTAAATTAGGTGTGGCTTTTTGCTTGGTTTTCATTCATTTTTTTTAAATGCTTTCTTTAGCAACTAGATACTTTTAAGTGAATAAATATTATGTCCACATGTGAAAGAACTGCTGTAAGTCCCTTTAATCAGTTACTGGTCAAACATGCTCATGGGAAATTTCTGAGTAAAATAGTGCTAGATCTTTCATGCTTATATGGCAGGGAAGCAAAAGAGCAAATAAATGGTTAGACTTCACAATACAAAGCATTCAGCTGCAAGACAAATGGAAAATATTTCTGCTCCCACAGCTCTAATCACTTCTTTCTCAACCCCTACCATGGCACACCATGCCAGGATGATCACTTGTCCTGGTTTCTTTTCTAATCAATAAGACTCTCTCCCTTACTCCCTTTTTCTTCCCCTGTGGGGATGGAGAGGGGTTAACAGAGAGCATCTGCTATAGGCCTAGCAGATGCTCCTGACCCTAAACCTTGACATCATTCACGGTGCTACACTGAACAACATCACACAAATGATTCAATTAAAAATTTCACAAGTGAAGATTCCCAGCAGCTTAACCAACATAAATCTGGTTTGTTAGATTCAACCACACCCTCAGCTTCCCTTGCTGACAAGCCATACCCTTCCAGCCTCCCCTAACACAAGCCCTGGCACTCTTCCAATTGTGCAGTTCAGGAAGCTGATCTTGCCAAAAACTTACCCTCCAAAATCAGCAACTGATTTTAAGGGAGCTTTCCTTAATGAACTCACCATGCACATGCAGCAGCACTATTGCCAATGTAAGAACAGGGTAGGGGGGAGCACAGCACAGCAGCTTAAGTTTGAACTGGGCTCAAAAGCTTTTTGGTTTAAGTTGAATCAATCCCTGACACGGTCCCAGTGTGGTCCCCCATTTAGCTGCACTGGCCAAATGAAGAAGGTGGAGCTGTACAGCACAAGTGAGAAACAGAAGGGAGGAGTACATGCAACTGATATTTCCACTTGAAGGATTTTGATTACAAATTTTGGGCACAAGAGCATTTCTGAACTCCAGGGTTTGCCCTCAGAAGGGAGGGAAGAAAAGTTTGTCTCTTGAGGAAGAATTTAAGATGGCTACCACAATGTCCTAGAGCCAGGGCTATCCATCAGCCATGAAAATATGTCTCATTTTCAAATAAACTGAAGTGGGCTGAAACACTTCAGACAGAGGTCAAAAGACCTGCTTCAGAAAAGAAAAATGTACAAATAAGACATTCACAATCTTTAAAAGAAATGTGAAGTGTGACCAAGAAATACCCTTCACTTACAAGTGTGAATCTTCTCTCTCAAGAAAGTTCTGCAATCCTCACGGCACAGAGAACACTAACACAATGCGTACTTCTCTGGACACTCACTTAAAAAGTGGTAACAACTGTGTCTCATTAATGACATTCAAAGATCTTCAAAGGAGGGAGCCCCAGTTCTTACCACTGAACTGAGTGCACTGACCTTGCCTGTAATTACAGAGCAATTTCCTTCCCCTAGGAATGTTCTGCAGCCTGCAAACATCCCTCGAGCCTGCAGCCAGCCATTGCAGCTAGTTCCTAATTATCTCCAATATCTGCCCACAGGCTCTTTGAATACTTTCTTATGACCATACATTGAAGTTTTGATATCCTCCCCCAAAATCCCAATACACCTTTATACGTGACACATGCACTGCAACACTAGAAACAAAAAATAAAATTAAAAAAAGGAGGGGGAGATGGAGGGAGAAAATAACAGAAGCCACTAGTTTTTAAAATTCAGAAGAGCCTCATAAACAAGAATTATTTCTGTTGGACAGCAAGACATACTTCAGTCAGAAATCTGATAATCCCCGCAGAGCACAGAGTGTTGCAGCAGGGAAGGACACTGTGTCAGCCTGTGGGGAGGGAGTTCCTGGTGATGCCAGAGAGCTCCACCACAGGTGTGAAGTGGATTGTGGGTATGAGCTTCCCACCACGCAGCTCTTTGCTCACCACAGGCTGCTTGGCTAGAGCTGTGAAGCAAGGCACTTCTCACGCAGGAGAACTTCAATGGGTTGAAGATATATAGATTTTATTTATTTAAATAAAAAAAAAACATAAGAGTTGCAGTTTTCATAGAACTTGGGTTTATCAGTCTTTGGCACTTAGATCAAGAACTTAACTCTAGTCCTGACTGTCCCTCAAATGTGCCATAACTGAAGATTTTAGTCTGTGTTGGAGGACTCCCACCTCACAAACACTGCTTAGAGGTCTGGATGCAGTGGAGGGATACTCCCAGCCTCACAATAGAGATGGAAAGCTAAGGAACAGCTCCATCTCCTTCCAATACCTGTCTCCCTTTGCTTCAAGTTCCATGTTTTTTCCCCTCACGGTTCTGGCAGGTTGTGCTAAGATCTCTGGGTTAGGAGAGTCATGTAATATCATGAAGACAACGAGACTCAAAAAGTGCTTGCTTTAGAGGCAACCTTGACAAGCAAGGGTCACCAAAGTAGCCTTTTGTAGAAGTCAAAAACTTTAAACGAACGCTTGCAACAAAGCAAAGACTTCTATACAGAAATGAGTTGTTTCACTAGCAAGACTCAAGAGGGCATGAGATTAGCTACAAACATGTGCCCAGTTGGATGAATGATGTTTTTGAGCTGCTCTGTCTGCATTAGTATGCCAAGTGTTAACTGGTCACCTGTACAGACAGAACAAGGGGGCCAACAGGAAGCAGGTGTCCTCTACACACAGTCATGTTCTGGTGGGTAAGCTGAAGGCAGGCAGGCAGATATGCACCTAGGTAAATCAGCACAGTAGTCCTGTTTACAAGTACTTTTACTTTGTAGAGGTCTTCACAGTTACGATTCTTCATCTTGAGCAGATGCTCCTGATAGACATATGAAAGCTTTAGGAAGGTAAAATATAAAATTTTGAAATTAGGATAAGAAACAGCAGTATCCTGTAGTCACAAACAGCCCTATCATCCTTCTCGCATGGCTATGACACAACCTTTCTAATAAGAAGTCCATAATAGGTAAAAATTGTGGATTACAGTGTTCAGTGGAAGGATAGCTATCAACAACTGTGTCTTCTAGTTTCTTAAATATGATAGAAAAATACATGTTAAAATGATCACAGATGAAAATGAATGGACAGAAAAAGAATTTCAGAAACTCTGGAAAAGTATTTTCAAAGAGCAACATAAGTTATTTTAAGTAGGAATTCTGAATATTTCACTGCAATGCTGTCAAATTTTGTTTATAAAATTAATTTCTATAATTAACTTAATATTTAATTTAGATGCCAACTCTTCC
>JANHGN010003702.1:0-27052 GCA_024605025.1 Megaceryle maxima | reverse complement strand
TTATATTGTATTTATATATCTATTATAGATATATAACGGTAACATCGCCAGATAGCCAGACTTTGTGTAATTCATTGAACTCTGTACAACTACCAGACAGTGCTTGCTTCTAACTACAATCTGTACATTATGAAAATGCTCTTTTGTTGAACAAATATTTGGGTTTTACCAAGAAAGCAAACTTTTTTTAAAAATTTGTAGTATTTTTAAGTCAAAGTAATATTCTCACTACCTCCCAGATAGTCCTGTAATTAAATTTATTTTCCCATGAAGCTATATACATGAAGTAACTGTCAAACTTCTTGGACCCAATTATTCCTCTTCTTCACACAAGAGAAAATGCCTTTCAGCATTTTCACCAAACCAATTTTTATGAGGTTTTTTGGATTTTGTTTTTTATTTGTTTGTTTGTTTAGTGGTTTGGGTTTGTTGGTTTTTTTGGGTTTTGGTGGGTTTTTTTTGGTAAAGTACAAATTCAGAGTCTACAAAATATAAAAATCAAAAGGGAAGATTCATCATTGCACTTAAGTCTATAACTTCTAGATAAATATTTGTGCTGATCTAATGCATTCACATACACATAAAGCTAAAGTTATCCATAACTAAAAAGGAAAAAAAACCAAAACAAAACACAACAAACACTGGCATTCTTTGGATTTTCTTCATTCCCACTGCAGAGTTTCACCTTACTGCCTTTGCCAAGGAACCCCAGGATCTTCAGATGAAGATGGTAAATTTTTCATAACAGCCAGAGAAAAGACTGACTCTGCTGGAGAATATCACCTTCACACATTTTCTACTTCATTTGGAAAACTTGGATTTGGGAAAGTGATGTAACTGCATTTAGTAGATTATGTGCTACTTAGCAAGCTGCTTCTACTAAAACTGACAAATGTTAAGTCATTCTCCTACGCTCATGCTTTGCTCATGTAAAGGTTGATTTTTAGTCTTTCTTTTTTTTTTTTTTTTTTAACATGACTGTAAACTCCTTAGGATTCCATCATGTTTGCAGATTCTAGCCAAAAGTAACAATAAGATAAATGCTTTCTGAGGTAATTTCATAAATAGTATCATTCCGACACCAAATTTTAAAGCTATGTTACATACAGTCACTTTTTCTTCTATGACTAAAATTACTATAAATTTACAGAACTTGTTTTAGTACAATCATTCTTTTATTAAATAATACTTCACAAAGTATCTCCAGGGCTGTATAAAAGTGTAATATTTACTGTATTATGTGTTATTTCTGTGTGTCTATGTGAAGGGGTGGAAAAACAAAACAGAGAAAAAAAGAGTAAAAAAACCCAACAACAAAAACAAACCACTATCTGGTAACATAATCCACCCTGATCATTCCCTCTATACAACTCAGTATCTGTACTGAAGGTTCCTTTTCTGCATAGAAAAGGTCTGCTTGCAAACTGCTCAAGGAAAATTCTGCTTTTTCTGGTAAGCACCTTAGCAAGATAACATTGTAATCCTGAAGTGTCAGTGTGCCCCTTGAGCTTACAAAATTTATTAAAACAATTACATAAAAATATCCTTTTCAGGATTTCAATTCTATAGCTTCAGAAGATCAGTAAATTCTATGTTCTTTTTAGATTGAAGGAACATAAAGCAGTATATTACTTCAGTATCTAATGCTGTCACAGCACCTCAATACTTCCTCCATTAACTGCGTATTATGCACAGACCACAGAGTAACAGGAGGTTACTAGGAGAAAACTGTATGCTTTCTTATCTATACTAGCTAGATTACAATGAAATCAACACTTCAGCATCTGATTGAAACAACCATTAAAACTTATCTGTAGTAGATAGATACCAAAAAACAAACATTTTGACAAAAAGGTAAAACATACAGCATTTCATAAAGCTGATACAAAAATAACAGTACATGGACAGTGGGTGAATAAAAGTTTCAGAATAATCTTGAAAAAAGCAAACCCCAAAGATGATTGCCATATAGGAACAATGACTGTACAAATTAATGCACGTGACAGATTTGTAGTTTGTCACAAGTTATATCTTCCAAATATTCCCCACAGTGTCCACTGGACACAGTAATCCATAAAAAAATCTGTCACTAAGAATAGGAGTAAATAATATTGTGAATAACCACAAAAAACCATAAACATCCTTTCCTGTCCATCCCTACAGGACACAAAGTCCTTAGGCAGGTAAACCACAAAAGATCCCATATATACATGGGCATTTAAGGGGCCTGTTAACAAAACCAAATTTTCTTTCTCTTGCTCTCAAGGATGATCAAAGTATACATTTAGGCTCAGGAGCTCTCTAAAACTTCTTTCTTGTTTTCATCCGTGTAGAGATATTCTGCCATCACTACTCCAAGACAGCTAAGAATTGTCTGCAGCACCTATCTGGTCTGTTTAATTATCTTGCATATATTAGAATATTTTTTTTTTCTTGTTATTTATACTGGATATCAAGTAGGTAGGAGACAGCATTAATAAGATTCATGATTTTTTTTTCCTCCATTTTAAGGGCAAAAATCATTAAAATAACACCATATCTGATCCATCATCAGATTTCTTTTTAGCTGCTTAATTATAATTAGTGTCTGAAGCAAATACTTCAAGTCTTGTAACCAATGTATCCAAAAAAGGCTGGAAAGCTAATACTATCACCTCATGTCTTCTGTTGATTAAAGCTTGAGAAGCTAAAGCTCACACCCAAAAATATGTTAAATTGACATTTCAGTTGTCTGAAACCAGTAACATGGCCTTTTATAAATTTAACTCGCAAGCTTTAGCTTACACTTGTATGTTTACAAATTTTCATTTCAGATAAAGAAATCCATCTCACAGAGAGCAATATGAACAGTAAAATAAAGGAAGACACTGCCAGACTCTAGACAGACATACTAGAGCAGTACAGAGCTGCAGGGATCTGATTACAGACAGTATCTGCTGCTGGGCAGTCAGTCTCCCACTGGGATGAAAGCATGTATGCTGGGATGTTCTACAATAAAACAGTGTTTGCTTCTTACAAAGAGCTCTACAGCTGTTGCAGAATTATTCCTCTCAATGCATCAACATTTTAAAAAAATTTTAAGCAGACCAAGGCACTTACAGTTTCCTAACATTCCACCACGCAATGAGTTCTGTGATTCCTGGATCTATTGCTCTCCTTGCAAGAGCCAAAAGCCAAAGTACAAAGCAACTGCTATGGGTTGGTAGAGAATGCCCTTTATTGCCATCTCTCAGAACCGTACCCAGATCGGCCAGAGCTCTAACAAACCCAAGCCTATCTTCTGCAAGGCCAGATGCAGTTGCAAAGAAAGTCAGGACACACACAGGTCATCCACTCTGTTCAACATTTGTTATTGTTTTATTTGCTCTGAAGCAGAGCCACAAATAACTGACATAATTTTCAAAAGAACCTTCTATAATTACATTGGTATGACCTATGGAAGCTACTGGGTTTCTCATAACAACCTCCAATGATTCAAACTGCTAGCCCCACTCTTCCCACAAAATTACTATTAAGAGAGGTTCATCATCCTTCAACAGAAAAGCCAATATGTGACTGGCAGAATCACTACTATCAATGGTAATCCAACAACTTTGTGACATCTTATCTCTTTAAGACAAAGTTTTATGGCAAAAGTAGTAGTACATTCAGTATACAGCAAGGCAGGATTGCTCCTCTAAAATCTTTCTTGCCTCTTATGACACCTTGAATGCACCCAAAGTCTTTTTAGCAACCCTATGAAATACATAAGTATGACTCCTGTTGTAACAGATGAGGAAACTAAAAGGTACAGGCCTGCAAGACAAAGAAGCCTATGCTGCAGAAAGACTACTTAAACCCCACCACACCTATAACCCACTCCAATTTGCCTTCCTAGACCTGGCTGACCCTCGTCCCTCTGTTCACTGCTAAGTGCCCGAGTGTCCTCGGGCAAGCTCTGTTTCCTAAAACATCAGAAAATAAACATTTAAAAAGTTAGGAGTATTCTGTGGCCTTAGGGAGTTGGAACAACTCACTGAAGGTTCAGATGAATGTCTGAGCTGAAGCAAAGGAGCAGGCAGGAGCCACAATACAGGGAGACCTTCCAGAAACAGATGTTAGATCAGCTCAGCTGTACCGTGGAACTTGCCCACAGCACAGAGCTGGAGCATCCTCCTTAATAATGAATGGAAAGATGACATTGAAACAAGACGACAGAATTTACCATTACTGGCTTCCAGTCTGTGCTATGATGCTATCACCACAGAGTGTGGCTCATTTGATGTTTTCCTGTCTATTTCCATCTTACTTCAAAACTTACCTGTTCTGAATCCACAGAAAAAGCAATAACCAACATTCTACTTTTGAAAGTATCCATCAACATTTGGTGAAATGCATCTTGTATCTAAACACTTCTCCTGAAGTTCACTGAAGAAGGATAGATACTCAGGCCAGGTTAATTCAAAATGATTTACAGTAACCAAGAATAGTTACTACTTCAATCCCTGAGCAAGGAAATGTGATTTAAATATACAACTATAATTTGTATTTCTGCATTTCTGCTCCTCTTCTGAAAGAAAGCCTATTATTAGACAGTTGCCTGAGACTGATGTTGATTTGCAACTGAACACAGCTTTATACCTCATATTTAATATGTAAGTTTTGCTAACTTAAATGTGAAAGTATTACAGCATTGAATTACCTAATTTAAACATTCTTATTCAGACTGATGATTTCCATACTTGATGTTAAAGAATGGTAGATGGTCCTTTTCATTTTCTGGACCAGATATTCCTCAGACTGAGATATATACATCACTGACACAGTATATGCATACATAAGACTGCAAGTACACAAGGTACCTCTGAAGTGTTGTAAGACTCAGCCCAGAACAAGAAGTTACCACTGACAACAGTCAAAGCCAACGTCACCAATGTTGCTGGGGACACCAAAAGAAAATTGCAATATATTAAAGGATTAAATTTTAGGATTATCTTCTAAACTCATACCCGTGGCAAACTGTTTTCAAACAACTTGGGGGTTTTGTGTTTGGTTTTGTTGTTGGTTTTTTTGTGGGTTTTTTTGTGGTTTTTGGTGGGGTTTTTTTGTTTGTTTGGTTTTTTGTTTGTTTTTTTGGGGGGTTTTGGGTGTTTTTTGTTTGTTTGTTTTGTTTTGTTTTTTAGGGGTTTTTTTGTTTTTTTTTCACAAATCCAAGTTTTACAAGATTTAGAGAATGTTACTATTAAGTACACTACATGTTTTGAATTTATACACCTCTATTAATCATGGGTTTCATTGAAAACTATTTATTTATTTAATAAAAGGAAGTGTTATCTTTAACTAGTGAATTGAGGTGACCTTCTGGATACCACATCACTACATCAGTAGAAACAGCTGATCTCAACATCATGTTTCATTTTTATTACATTTTATAAGATGAAAACAACACTTTTCAGTTTCTCAATTAAAAAAAAATACAAAACCCAAAACAAACAAAAACTATACTGAAAATAACACGGAATTTTACATCTATGCCCACTGAAGAAAATCTGTTGCAAGCTGATCTGCCTTTCAGCAAACTGAACACAATTATTGACCCAGCAATTTCCATCATTTCTATGATCTGATGTACTTTAAAACTTCACCAAGAAATATTTAAGCAATACACACTCATGGACTCATAGAATGGTTTGGGTTGGAAGGGATCTTAAAGATCATCTAGTTCCAACCCCCCTGCCATAGGCAATGACACCTCCCACTGGACCAGATTCCTTAAAGCCTCATCCAACATGGTCTTGAACAGATCCAGTGTTGGAGCATCCACAGCCTCCCTGGGCAATCGGTTCCAGTGTTTCACCACCCTCACAGTGAAAAACTTCTTCCTAATTTCTAATATGAATCTACCCTCTTCCAGTTCAAAGCCATTACCCCTGTTCTATCACTACAAGCCCTCTTAAAAAGTCCCTTCCCAGCTTTCCTGTAGGCCCCCTACAGACACTGGAAGGCTGCAATAAGGTCTCCCCAGAGCATTCTCTTCTCCAGGCTGAACAACCCCAATTCTCTCAGCCTGTCCTTGTAGGAAAGGTATTCCAGTACTTACATTATTTATTAGCAAAGCTATTTTATTTGACACCTTGTAGTAAATTTAGCCTTTAGTGTAACAGACTTAGACAAAAAGTTCCACTTAAAAACAGTATCATTTTGTAGCCATTTAGTAACCCTGTAAATGCTCTAACATATGGTAAGAAAAAAAGACTTTGGGCTATGGTATTGTTACAAAGGTTACTACTCCATTATGGACCCATGCCTTCATTTCCACCAACAACACAAGAGTTCCTGAATCTCAGTTTAAAAGCTGACAACGAAGATAAGACCAAGCTAAAAAGCCAAACTCTAAAGTATACTGCATGAGGTACAGGCACACATTCTCTTTTGATCATTCTGCAATGGACTGGTGATAGTCTCTACCAGGTACAGCACGAGAAGATGTATCAAACCATCACAAACTTCCACAAATTTTGTCTGCTAAAGCTCTTTAGTAGTGGTGTTATTTCTTTAAAACATCAAGAAAAGAGTCTTCACACCCTGAACCTCAACATACACAAGACTTCAGAGGGATGAATATGGCATGAACAATATATATGTCAGGTTCATAACCAAGGTGCTATGCAGAAATTAGTATTTCTACTTCCCCCTCCCCAACTCAAAGCCATCTACGTACACACACACAAGCAGAAAAATTATAACGGTAATTTTCCAAACCTGCAGTGTCATATGGCAGCAGTAGGTCAGTCTTTAGAAGCTGACTTCAACCTGAGCAGTGACTGACCTGCTCCATTCCAGCTGAGACATCAGTTCCCAACAAACATTATCCTGATCGTGTGTCTAATGACAGAGAAGGAGAGAAACCATCTAAAAGGAAGCTGAAACACAAGAAGCAAGTTTTCTTTTGGGAAAATGGGGTGAATTAAGGTCATACTGAGATAGGTTCAAAGGTTGAAAAGAGCACTAGTTTAACATGGACTTCACACAGTTTTATTTTGAAGCCATGATGCTAAAACTCTTGGGCAAAAGGCCCAAATCAAGACTTCAGGCATGGTATCAATTTCCCGAATCAAGTAAACAGGCCAACAGCCTGTACATAAATAACAGACTGTAATCTGCCATCTAGTACAAGGGAAATTTGCTTAGTAAGGACACAAGTTGGGGGGGGAATTAAAATCCGTTTCCTTCAGTCTAGCAATAGCATTCGTATGACACTTTTACACTAAAAAAAAAAAAAAAAAGGAAAAAGTTGTATTTCTTTTTCATCAGCATGCCAATAAAATGCTAAATCATTTGACATGAGAAATGACATGTTTATAGAATCCACTATACAAGACAATCCTGTCTCAATAAATTAGACACTTTACGTTCACACAGGGAGACAGGAGTGTGTAATTAGCAAAACAATGTACAATCAGCAATTAAGCAAAACAGAAATAAAATGCTGATAAAAAAAAGATGGCAGTGATTCCTTTCATATTATTCCCATAATAACCAAACTGATATAAGTATTTAATAGATGTTTGCCTTAAAACATAAATACAGATTGCAAACTCCTCAGAGAAGAAAGTGTGTTATCCTCATGCTAGATTCTTTACAGACACATTTTTCACCATTACTGTAATCATATACCAAGATTGGGGCTGGGGGAACAGGGCAAACAAAACTACCTCTTTGACAAGCAGTATGCCTGTCTGAAACCAAAACCCATGTATAATACCAATTCCTTTGTTACATTTTTGTTTCTGTGTGACACAAATATGCACCAGAAACCAGCAGTGGAGAGCAGGAAACAACCTTTTCAACTGATTAAAGCCTAGGTTCAGTAAAATCTGTCTTCAGAATCACAGAATGGTAGGGGTTGGAAGGGACTTCTGGGGATCACCTAGTCCAACGCCCTTGCCAAAGCAAGCTTGCCTTGATAAGGTTGCACAGGAACACATGCAGGCAGGTTCATATGCTCAAGCTATGAACACACTAGGATACCCTGCTGATTTGGGGTACAACCACAAAAAGCCAGGCCATTTGACTGAAGGATGTTATGACTATACTCCATAAACTCAACTGCTATGATAATAAAGATCTAACAAGCCACTGACAATAAATATTTCTTTTCTAGCTGACCAAAGCAAGCTAGAAAAATGGCAGCATTTTCAGGTTTCCCACTGACATCATGCTAAGAAAGAGGTAATAGTCCTAAGGCAAATTTAGACTTATCACCACATAAGAGGATGTTTCGTTTATATTTTACTTTTGTTTATAATTAGAATCATCAGTGAGGATTTAAGAATTTACAAAACATAAAAAAGAATTTAAAAAATCCAACATGGACTAAACAAACCTACTCTAGGAAAATCAAAGCTCTTGCCCATTTTCTTTGTAAATATCAGAAAAATTCTGCACAGGATACTCCATGTGAATGGGTGCTAGGGCAAATAACTCACAATTTCAAGTATCACATTTCTTAAGCCTTTGATCCTTCAGACAGTAAAGAGGATGGGACATCTTCATATTAAGTCTGAAAACCTTAATACAAGAAGAGAGATTATGGCTTTCAGAGCAGTGGCTACATACCATTTTTTGTCTGAATAGTGTTTTGACCATAGTTCTGGGCCTGAAATTTTCCAAAACACCAAACAAAAGGTCTTTGGCTGTCAGTGTATAGCAAGTGTGTTGCAAAGTGCACTAGAGATCCTAATCCTGCCAAACAAGTTGTGCAGTTCTGTGAGCTTTATTTGGCATGGAAACCATCAACTCCCACAACTTTTTCCTTCCTATTATCACTTTTTCATACTTTAAACTGGACTTTGAAACATTCTTCAATGAAAGCTTGTAAGAGAAGGCTTGAGTACTACAGAACAGGCCACCTAACATACATCAGTCTGGAGAGCAAAAACCTGAACAGTCTCACTTTGAGGAACAATGCACAGTATCAACTGCATAGCCTCAGGAGTTTGTCCTGAAAGTAAAACTCAAAATACAGTAGGACAAGTCAAGAAACATAACAGTTACTATCATCATCTTTTGTCATATTTAAATCCCTGAAAGAACCCTGAATTTATTCGGCTAATCAAAGGCAGCAAGACTGAAGACAAAGAACAAGTCTGTCAAAATACAGAAGGGAAAAAGACAGGTTACAAAGAGAGGTGGCAAGCAGCTCAAGGTGGGACACCCAAGAAGCCTCATGCCATAACTTAAGAAATTTAGTGAAGCAAACTATCATGCAATTTGTTCATTGCATTTTTTCACAAAATGACAGAATTTCTGAGGCTGGAATAGACCTCCAAGATCATCAAGTCCAGCCTATGACCCAACACCAAGACATCAGCTAGACATGCATGTTTCATTTTGTTCGGTTAAATTTCTGAACAAACATTGCACCAGAAGACCAGTAAGTCTCAAAATGAGAAGCAAGGATTTTCTTGCCTTTTCTTACCCCTTTCTGTGACCTAAGAAATTTTATCTTTGCCTCTTCGCCTTGAAGTACAATTCTTCTTTTCACAAAGTCTCTACCTACAACTAGATGCAAGAAAAGAACAAACCTATTACCAGCTGGCTCCATGAGAGAACTAGTTGCACAATGGTATCGTGAATTTCAGTCTAACGATAATAGAAGATCCCATCATTACTTCCCCTATAAAGAACACTGCTTTAGTTTAACCTAAGCACCCAACTTCACATATAATACAGAGACAGTGCTGTGCAGAAGTTTAGGCTACATAACCTTCATGTTTAATTCTCATCTTAACAAATCTCTGAAATGTATAAATTTTATTTTGCCTATCATATACTACACCATTCAAACATAAATCTGTGGCACAACAGCTGAATAAGTATAAGAAAATTAATTCTGTCTCCATAAACAATCCCAAGCAGGTAGGATGAGACTTTTCATCAAAAGAGCATCCCCTCTTTATTCGTACTGCTTCAGTAAACAAAGACATTGCTAAAGGATAGTGAAAATTAAAACTCCCACAATCTTACTCAAAAATCCGTGGCCAAAAAGAATCTCTATGGATAAAACTGAATGGTCGATTATATGCAATTTCCACTACATAGGAGAGAAAGAAAGGCACTAAGCTGCAGAAATGCACCCTTTCCAATGAAAGGGTGATACAGAGTTGTCATTGCTAACTCTCAATACACCATATTCTGATTTCACAACAGTGTAGACAATTTCCCTCATTCATTACCTGCTACAAATTGGTTGAGCAGTCCTTCAACTACAAGAGTGCTTTTGTAGATATTTCCAAATACGTACCTACACAGGTACCACATCCAGACGTGCACTTTTGCCAATCTTACTATTATCATTTTTTTAGCAACATTGCTGTTTCTCACCATTTACAGATGTTAACTGACAGGCCAAGAGTTCGGTCTCAAGAATCAACAAGAAAACAAGGAAATATTCCCACAACAGTATTTATAGCTTACCCTGTCCTTTTCAAGCTCCTTTCTTTCTGCAACTTTTTTAGTTTAACCTTCACCTAGCCAATTCACTTCAGTTAAGTGAATATTTGACTCATTTCCAGCTGCATGATGATTTCTTTTATAGTGACCCTGAACTTTGAATTTTTTATCCAGTGTCCTAGAAGTGCTCTACTAGCCTCAGTGCTCCTAGAAGAAGTAGTAGAACAGCACTATTCTCATTGTGCTGATGAGCCAAGACAACTAAGCATCTCAAGGCAATACAGAAGCTCGTAATAGAGCTGGGAGAGAAGTACAGGGGTTCTGACTTAGTCTGCTGCTGTAACCATCAACTAACGCACAACAAAAATAATATCCAAATTAGACTGACACAGATTCATTTAAGAAAATAAGAACAGCATTTCATCAGAACAGTCATCTACATGGGATTGCAGCTGCTTTTTAATATGTTGCATTTATATGGCAGCAACCTCCTACAGCCAACTTCACCTTCCTAACCACAAGACCCTGATAGAATAAAACACCAAACAGAGGCGGAACTTCAAACGCACTAAGAATTATTGGAATACCTGAAGTTATCTGACAGACAAGCAGGGCTTCCCCTACAAAAATGACTCTGAAATCTGAACCATTTATCTGTTAGGAAGGACTGGAAAAGATGCCAAAATTCATTATAATTTCTCAAATGAAGGTAAAACTCCGGATCATTAAAATTAAGTAAAAACAGGACAGAACCCTTTTCTAAAAATAGATCTTGCTGTGCAGCCAAGTATGTCTGTGCAATTGTTATTTATTTTTAAGTCAGGGCAATTTTCCAGATAGATTTTTAGATCAGCTACCATAATGAGGTGCTTTAAAACAAAACAAAATCCCACAAGATTTCTTTCACAACTACATTTCCTATAAAGATGTAAAAGAAACAAAGAAGCAATAACAAAACACAGCCTCGCCTAACATAGCACAAAATTGCAAAATTGTGAATTTCAAAGAAGGCAAAGACAGTAACAATATCACCATCCTGAAAACAGGTTTAACCAGAAAGACTGGGAGAAATTGTCCTAACCTCCATTCAACCAGCATCACCTCAGGTCTATTCTGATCAATAGTGTTATCAGCCCACACATGGAGAAGTACATTCAAAAATGTAATTTGGGGCAATGAAAATAGAAACATAACTGAGCGTTATCAGCATTTTAAGATCTTTCACTCAACACTTCCACACTAGCTTGCTGCCAGTGAAGGCAGCAACAACCCAAACCTCTTAAGATACTCCAAGGGAGAAAAGTTATTTCAAGAGCTTGAGCAAGCATTAGGCTCAGAAAGCGATGAGATCTTAGTCTACACACAAACAAAACAAAGCAGAAGTAAACAGAAGTGAAAACAAACTGACAGGTGCACATCAGTATGGACACCCAGTCACTAGCCATGATATTTGTCAAAACTGTGACAAGGCAGCTGGAGGCAAATTAGTATGATCCAAATCCTCACATCAACATCCCATTATATCTTCCTTAAGCAAAAATGGACAACTAGCTGCAGTTATACTCCTGGAGACAAGATAAAAATCTTATTATTGTTGCCCATGAAAAGGTCATTTGATTATTTTAGCAGAGTTTTTATTCTCTGCCCAATATAAAGCAAATGCTAGTCACTCCCATCCTTGAACAACAAAGAAGGACTCTTATTCAAATCCAAACCAGGGAACAAAGCTTATCCAGTATTTCTAGAGTTTCAATGAGCAATGGTATTTTAAAACTAACAAGCACTTATTCTGTCACCACAGCACTAGACAATTAAATCACAAATATTTTCTCTACAAACCAACTAGAAGCTTCCTCACAACAGGAGTATTTAAACCAAACTCCGAAAGGGGAAGGGGAAGACTGAATTAAGTAACTAACCAACCTTTGGAACATAACCTCCCTATGACAGCAAAAAAAGACCTGACTTTTGCATCTTGTGAAAACAGGACACTATCTTTTATGGAATCTTTCAGCATTACTGGTCACTTTTAGCCCAGAATAACCACTATTCAGGTCATCTGCTCTCTGCATTAATAATAACAATTGCAAAACACACTAACAAAGTACTGAAAATGAAACTAAGAATTTTCCATATAATCATCTTCCTTATTGCCCAAGCTAGAAGATCATCCTCTAAGCAGTGGTCTCGCTAAATCCTTGGGAAAAAAAAATAACCATTTTCAATTCCTTTATTAATAAAAAGTAGTACTTAACCTTCTGTAAATACAAAGGAGGGACTAATACTGTACAGACATACTCCTAGTACTACTACTGAAGCTCAAATTATACTTTTTTATACAGCATACTTTCCTCAATCTTATTACAGGTCCAGTGAACAGACTTTCAAATTCAAAAACTCTCTTTGCAACACTGGGAAATAAGGTAAATTGGATTTAATACATGTTCCACAGGGTTATTTTACTGGTATAATGGAAGTGAGAATGTCTCCTCAGCAGGCTGGCAAAATCTGGAAGAAATCCACCTCTGGAAGGTCTGTATCTCAGAGGAAGAGGACTTAATCACTTAAATCCTATGAATTGTATTTGCTTTTAATAGAATGCAGCTGCTACGCCGAAGTTTTTGTTGTTGATAGAAACAGAGTAATTCTTCCTGTGGTGGTCTGTTATGATTCATAACAGGGCTTGCTATAACTATCTTTAGAAGAACCATGCACCTTCCCAATCCCTCTAATTTTTATTTTATTTTATTTTATTTTTTCGTCTCTGCTTTAGAAAACTGCAAATGGTTCCAAATCACATACCTGTAACATAAGCTGGTTTAATTTTATCTCTTGATCATTCATGCAAGATGGCAGTTTTTCACTGCATAGCTTCTCATGTCATTATAGATTCAAATGCATTTACTTAAATCTGTCTCCTAGAATTCAACCACTTTCATTGTTTTATCTAATTAAATTTATAAAGAGCTACTGGATAATAGGAGCTGTAGCCCCATTTTCTGCTCTGACAAATAAAAAAACCCCACAATAATACAAAAACCACATATGCATACTGTCATAAGGGATCTTTTGCCTTAGGCATTAAACATCCTTAAAGATCTGCTAACAAACCCTAACATTCAAGAGGAGGGAGGAATCCAAGCCAGGAATAAGTCCATATCAAACTGGTAATTTCCTCAGCAGTCTCCAATACAATCCAAGTCTAGAAAGGCAAATCAAACCCATTTGATTTATATCACTGTTTCTTTACAGATGAAGTTCGAGTACTGGCCATAGGATAGAGCCATTTCATTTACATATCATTCTGTTTCCACATTATTTAGGAATATCTTACTTTTTTTTTGGATGATCCTATGATAAATACGGGTATAATACCTGTCCTCTGCTCCTCAACTACAGAAACTTCATACTAAAATCTGGAATAAAACTTTCTTCATTCTTATAAACAATCAGAAACTTGGCAACTGCTCATCAAAAATCAAGCCTTTTATGTTAACTGTGCTTCTACAGATAAAATTAATATACAGATAAGAATGCTATAGCCTTTACAAAAAGATACACTGCTAAGAGCAAAACTGGCTATAAGCTGTTCTCAGGTTCCATTTTAAGAGAAATGCAGAGTGTCAACAAACTGGCTGGTACTGAAAGTGAAAAGATTTTATGCAGAGTTCTTCTTTATATTTCCTCAAGAAATAAAAGGAGTCTGCACAAAAGGCCCTACATTCCATGCGTACACATCAAGTACTCAATTTTATCCATGCACGTTTGATATCAAACTTACAAATTAAAAATAATGGGGTTACACCATGCAAAATTAAAGGAGTGGAGGATTCCAACTCTTAAGCTGGCAACAACCTAACCAAAAACGGACCGTTATGCTTCTGTCATTCTTGTGTCACAGGATGCTGAGGTCACTAAAGCCAGCAAGGGTTCAAAAAGCAATTGCAGAAACTCACCACAATTATTAAATATCAAATTATCTGCCCAGACATGCCTAAACTGCATCCTGCTAGGAGCCAGTGATGCTTCCTTCAGATACTCAGCTACTTGCACACCCTGTGATGCTATTCCCTAGGCATCTGCTATCATCCACAGTTAAAAACAAGGTATTGATGTAGAAACAGCTTTGGTCTGGGCTGATATACTGTTCTTAGGTCCGTATTTTCATGCCTGGGAAAAAGGAAGGTAAAATATCTAAAGCTGGTTCAACACCTACACTGTTCAATTCCCTCATTTCCAAACACTATGTAGGGCACTTGTATGGCAGCCAAGATATTTATATAGTAACAGTTCTTAATATACTTACATCACTCATGAGAGCTGGGGAAGACACCACAAACATATAACTCTTCCTCCTTCTCTCTTAGCTGAATTCACTCCCCCTTTCAAGTTTTACTTAACACTTAAAATAGCTTTATGAGTAACATTTTAAAAATATTTTTATAGATTAGCTATTATCCGCAGTCTGTATTCTGCAAGAGAGGATCTGCATTATTCAATCTCCCTTTTGTGTATTTTACTCAGATTTTAGACAGGTACATCTTTGGGGTTTTGTTTATTTTTTAGTTATTTACAACTGAAAGGATTTCCTAGAAGTCATTCCACCATGCCATTAGAATAGAGAGATCTGTTCTTTATCAAGCACAGGCAGCAATAACATTGCTAGTAATCTCTGGATGCCAAACAGAACAGGGCTCCCACTGTACTGTGCATCAAAACAGTATAAAAGTGAGAGCACTCCCTCCCTCTCACAATTTAAGAATTTTGTTAGCTGTGGTCTTTCTCCAACTAAAGAGCCCCCTGTGGACTGTGATCCATCACAATGACAGCGGGCAGCCAACCTTTGCTTTTCACAATAACTTTATTTGCTACTAATGTTCAAAAACACTACTCTTCTATAGTATTTTTAATATACATACAGAAAGGTTATTTTCTTTCATACTGGCTCAAACATTTGTGGCTCCTTTCAATGTTTTTCATCTGCTTAAATGGTGCCAGGTGCCACTGGTAAAGTATATGCAGTAATTTTCTTTAAATGACCATGTGAATGGGTTTGGCTTTCTTCCAAATTTTACTTTGCAATTATTATTCAAACTAGTGAAACATGAGATATATGAAGATTTTATTTAGAAACCAGTTTATCTGCAAGATATTTGCTTTAACAGATATTTAATGAGAAGAGTGTCTTCAAAGGAGAAGAATCTATTTCATCGCACCTACAAAGCGGAGGAAGAACTGATAGGATGGATTGATATTAGTACTGAGAAGTGCTAGATATTTATATTCTAATGAGAGAGTTCATCTTCAGGTATGTGCTTTGCAGAGAGTAAACAAGGATGTTGGAGACTATTCAAACCCAGGGTACTAGAAAAGCATACGACTACCTACTGGGTTTGCTAGCTCTGAAACTATGCAGAAGGCAGTAAGTACAAGTCAGTCAGGACCTCCACCCTACACAAACAGCCCAGCCTTCCAGAGAGAGGCTCTCCAGACCAGCTCTGATCCATTAGAGCTATCAAGGATAGGATGTGCAGCTGAACCAAGGTTTTTCACAGGTATAAGCACAAAGTTAAAACTATTATCATAGACCATTTAAAAGATAGTAAAGTTTTAAGTACTGTATAACAACATGAACAAAGGCATTAGTTAAAAATAACAACATAGAAATAATGGATCAACTACAAAACAATGGATCAACTACAAAACAATGGATCAACTACAAAACAATGGATCAACTACAAAACAATGGATCAACTACAAAACAAGAGTCACACAAAAACAATGAATACAGAAATAGGCAGAAAAACAACTTCTTGGAACTGGATCTCTCACACCATTTCCTCCTGGGCCTTTTTTCCAAATAATCTGCATCCACACAGATCTAGCTGGAGTCTAGATGCGAGCCTGCCAACAAGCTGGCATTGGTCTTACAGAGACCCAACAGAAATCACTGACTACACCTGTAAGACTGCTGGCAAACATTTCATTGCAGTAGGCAAGCCTTCGTCCCCTTTAATAAAGGGTTCACAACTAAGATCTAAGTTATATGATTTCATGTTTCTAGACAGTATTACACTATCTGGGAATACAGTTCCCGTACCACTTAGTATGGAGCATACCACTTAGTTACCAAATTATAATCCTTCCAGTATCAATTCTTTCATGTATTTCCTAACTTGTATTTTTTTTTCTCCCTAAATGACAATGCTTTAAAATATTGTCTTCAAATAAATGGCTTTCTGTCCTGCTTTGGAAAATATCAACACAGTAGACCACCTCAGGTTCTAAACTAAAATACTAAAAATGCACCAATAATATAATTAGTGATAATCATCTGCACATCCCAACTGAGAGAAAAAAACCAATAAGGGTGCGCACTTCACACCTCAAGCATCAGAACTTTGTTCTGCTACCAGATGCATTACAAAAATGGGACACCAAGGGTGACCAGAACCCATAGTTCTAGTCAGGAAAAAAAAAATAAATAAATGCAAGATTACATACCATTTCTAACATCTTTGCAACACAGAAATGAAGGAAAATCAAGAAGATATGAGCATGCTGGCCATGTAACACGCTCATTCTCACACACACTTTTCTTTTTTTCCTCCCTGATAGATACCATCAGACATCTGTACTAACTCTCTTAGCAGCCTTGGTAACTGAACTAGAGACATGCACCATTACTACTTTGATCACCTTAACAGAAACTGTCTTGAATCATCCTCTAACTCATCAACAAATTTGGTTAAGTCTCCAGCAGGGTTGTTTCTGCCACTAAAAAGTCTGTTCTAGTTAAAGCACAGACTTAGCTTCCAACCTTGGTATGGAAAGTACAGTATGAAATTACCTCAGGCATCATTAAATGAATTTAAAATGCTATAACACAGAACTGTACAAATCAGAAAGGTGAGTTTGTGGGGTTACTTGATGTAAAAAAAATTTTAAATCTAAAATCTGATTTTCTTGTTAGACCTTACTGAGTTTCTTACAGTGATCACAGACAGACAATGATCTCTTCATGAGCACTAGATGAGAATAATTACCCTTACATAAAAAGAGAATAATTACACTGAATTCTTTTGCAAGGTGCTTTGAGACCTACTAATGAAAAGTACTGTTAAAAGCTATATATTATAAGTATGCTTAATAATTACATAAAACAAGTACAACATTTTCTACAAGATAGTTACAAAAAAAAAAAAGCCTAAGTTTATTTGAAAATTCATCTGAACCAATCATTTTTTTGAGAGACAAAAATGGTCCAGTGAGCTCAGGAAGGTTGCATTGCAACAGTTTTCTGGGTGTAAGCTTAAAATAGAACCAATTAAACCTATTCATCAACTTACTGAAGAAAATATATTGAATACTTTAAACCATCCATCAAGAGGTCAGTATATCACAGAATCACAGCTTGGAAGGGACCTCTGGAGATCATCTAGTCCAACCTCCCCGCTAAAGCAGATTCACCTAGAGCAGGTTGCACAGGAACAGGTCCAGGCAGACTTTTGAAAGTCTCCAAGAGGACACTCCACAACCTCCCTGGACAGCCTGTTCCAGTGCTCTGTCACCCTCACAGTAAAGAAGTTTTCCCTCATGTTCAGATAGAGCTTCCTGTGTTCTAGTTTGTGCCCATTGCTCCTTGTCCTGTTGCTGGGCACCACTGAAAAGAGTCTGGCCCGAACCTCGTGACACCTGCCATTTAAATATTGTAAGATCCCTTCTCAGTCTTCTCCAGGCTGAACAGACTCAGGTCTCTCAGCCTCTCCTTGTAAGAGATGTTCCAGTCAAAGCCAGTAGGGTTTTATAGAATTGTGACATATGTTAAGGGTTTTAGAATAAACATCTGTTGAATAGGTGAGATCAAATTCTACAGTCTGTTGTTAGAAGCAGCGATGTATTGTACAAAAAAAAAAATTAAAAAGAATCTTTCTGTGAAAGTAATTCATAATGGTTAATAGCTGTCAGTTTTCTAAGCTATTTTTAATCTTATGAATATCTATCTATATATACACACACACCAACCCACTACCTCCTTTCAGCCCCCAAGAAACTGATAATGACCTTCTTAAAAAAATCCCACTGGGTGCGTGGGGGGATATGCAGTTTTTTGAAATAGCTCTGCTTTGTTTGACATTCACATTGCCTGTGAAAAATGAGGCCCACTTGTGCAAATGCTCCTTAGAAGAGCAATCAGGTTAGAAGCTCCTGGCATGAAGCTATTTCTTGAATTAGGATTGCAGGATCAAGTGATAGCTAGTATCCCTAGGGATCACCATGATTTTGCCTATTATGAAAAAAAAAAATCTAGAATGGTAACGTTGAAATAATTTTGATAAACTTGAAATATTGATGTAATGAGAAAACTAATTAAACTCTTTTAATGCAAACTAAGTCTTTAAGATTAAACAGAAATAGTTAAATGTTAGTGGTTCATATTCATATAATCATCTTCAATGCTGTCAATATTGTATTCCAGTAAAACACTCGCTATTTTGAACAAGTTCTTATTATACTGGATTTTATTAAACAGATATTTTAGGTTTCAAGACTTAAATTTTGCAAATGATTTGTAAAAACAGTCATTGTTATTTACAGCTCCCATATGTATAGAAAGTATCTATTGCAAATACCCCATACCTATTTAAAACATAATATGTTGATCATGAATCAGTGACCCTTGGACGAGCAAATTTCATCCTGGCAAAACAAAAATCGCCTATGACAAGAAGACAAAGAAAAAAAATTTGGCCTTTATCTTGTTCTTTTTTGTAAACATGTATTGAAGAAGGGCTCTTACATACTAAAACATCACATTTGACTTAGGAAGTCCCTTAACCTCGAATTGCTGGAGGCCTGGCTGGTTTCCCAAAGCTTCACAGCATGCTCACCCTGTTGTTATGGTGTTTCCTAAGCGTCTGCTATGTGCCACTTGCAGAAACTGGAATCTAAACTAGATGGACCTTTGATCTGACCCCATACAACCGTTTTAATTGTATGCTTTACTGCTTAAGTCTAATTTAAGTACTGAATTGGTAAATAGTTCCTGCACTTTTCAGGAAACATTTAGGAAACCAAGGTGCTCGAACATATTCGAACACACGCAGACATTTATTGAAAGGCATGATGTGAAGGCACAACACAAAAGAACGCGAAGGAGTTGCACTCGCTAGGCGAATTTTACCGTATGGCCGGGCAAATTTCCTAAGCGTCTGCCCCGAACCCCCCGAGAAAGGCGGAGGCGTGGGGGGAATGCAAAAAAGAAAATAAAGAAAAATAGGAAAAAAATATAATAATAAATCGCAGCACTACAGGCAGTAGGAGGAGGGTCACAGGTGATGCCAGAGGCAGCGCCACCGCTCCCCGCTCCGCCGCCGCCCGCGGCTCCTGGAGCGGGGACCGCTAGCCGGACCGCGGCCGCTTGGTGAGGAGAAGCGGCGGCCGCCGGGAGAGGGCGGGGACCACCCCGGCCCCAACCGCCCAGCTTTCGGTGAGCCCAGAGCCGCAGGTACAAGGGAAGGACCGGGGTTTCCAGCCAGCCTCCCACCCCCCCGCTCCTGAGGCTGCCAGGGACAGGCAGGATCGACACCAGGCAGCGGCCGAGGCTCAGTCCGCCCGGTGTCCGCTCGGCGCGCGGGGGAACCGCCACAGAAAAGAGGCGGCGCGCGGCACACCGCGGACGCGCACGTCCCGGAGGCGCCTCGCAAACCCCCACCACCATAAAACGGGCCGATCTACCGGCCGCCGGCACTCACCGGAACAAAAGCAAAAACAGCCCGGGAGCCGCCCGCGACACCGCACAGCGCCCGGGCGGCCCGCCCCCGGCGGCGCCCCCGCCTCTGCGGCCCTGCCCCGCACATTGCCACCCCCCTTCCCCCGCACTCACCTCGGCGGGGCGCGACGCGGCGACGGAGCGGGCGGCGGCCACTCGCACCCCGGGCTCCCTCCCCGCGCCCGCCCCAGCCCCGCGCGCCTCCCTCTCCTCCCCTCCGTCCCGCCCTCCCGGCTCCGTCTCTCACCGCTACCGGAGCGGCGGCAGCTGGGCCTGACTCCCCCACCACGTGACCCGGCCACGTGACCATCACACTTCCCTGGCCCGGCTCCGCCCCGCCCCCGCCGTCTCTCCCGCAGCGACGGCCGCTGTTCGGCTGGGCCGGGCGTTCATGCTCCGAACCCGCCCCCGCGGAACCGCGGGTAGCCCCCGGCGCTCCCTGTAAGGCCAGAGCCCAATAGTGGGGTCCGGCCAGGGCCATGACGACGTGACACTGTAAAGCGACGTGATAACAGCTCATTTGACAAGAGGAAACAGCCTGGGGACGCGACTAAGGCTGCCGCCACCCTCAGTCCCTTAACTCCCTTACCTGCCCCTGGAAAAGAAAGCACAGAATGGATGTCAGGAAGCCAAGGCTGTATACGGCAGTGGGAGTTATCTGATAACAGCACTTAAGAGTTGATTTCTCCATCCTATTTTCAGGGCTAACGTATAAGGAAAGAAAAGGAGTGGATACACATAGCTGGGGCATCGAGTCCCACCGTGTACCTCACACTCCTCCCAGTAAAAATCACAGGCACTGATATCACCATATTCCTGTGTTTTAAATTAATGCAGCGAGTGAAAATTAACTGTGTTGATTAGTGCCCCGTGCTAAGCATAACCTTTGTTCCCAGAAAATAAGGCTTAACAATACGGGTGAGAGGATGTCTTATGGGAGAGAATGACTTCATCAAATTTGGCAATTCAGGATACTATCCAGAGATATCAACACTACAAGAGCTGGGGGAACCTCAGTAAAAAGAGATTTGTGTTGCAAATTCTGAAGGTGTATTCCGGTATCAGACTCTGTGCACGTTCCCTTTCTTCAGAAAGGAGCAATGAAAAGCCTAAATGTAAGAAGTGCAAAGCACTTAGTAGTTTAGGGAAACTGGGAACAAACTGCAACTATCTAAAAAAAGCCATCTAAGGAGCAGTGCACAGGGAAGCAAAAAGGCCCAGTCAACTTCTGGCTTTAGTAATCAAAACTTAACTGATCATTTCAGAACCTAAAAATAAAAAGTTAAGTATTTTTCACACTATTCCCCAAAGCTCTGTGAGGATTTTATCTTACAACCTATTGCAAAAAAAGGGCCAAAGTTTGTGCCAGGGGACAAGCTAGGTCTATGAAAACCTGGAACACTGAAGCCTGAGATAACATGTTAGAGCTAAGTATAGATTTCATCTTTTAATATAATACTCATTTAGAAAAAAGTTGGGTTTTTTTTCCTTTAAGATTTTCAGTCACACTACACAGATGCCCTTGGGCATCTCTTAAAGATAGAATAAGACTCCTATAGCTAAAGTGCAATAAAAAGTTATCAGGGAATTAGGGGTGCGTTTCTGGGTGCATTACAGCAGTTATTATCAACTGGTGAGCTGTGAAGACCAGCGTCCCTGAATTACCTCCTGGATTATCTGCAAAAGACAACAAGCACCACCACCCTTATTAGTAGGCTTACATTTATTATATCAGGACTACTTCTTCAGCAGAAAAATCTGAGGGACCAAAACAATTAAACCCAGGTATCACTCAGTTCTCATGTTTGACTTAAGCCATCTGTATCTCCATGCCTAATTTACAGGACACCATAAAAATGAAGTTTAGGCCGTAAAGCAAAACACCTCCCAGCAAGGATTCCAAAACAGCTGCAGCTTTCACTCCTTTGTAATCCTGCCCTTGCCACCCCTGGCACATTAGCTACAGTGTTGCCTGCGAGCCCCTCTCTCAGCTGTATCAGAAGTTGCCTGTACCTGTGCTCACAATCACAAGGAAAACTGCATCGGGTAGTTGTTCACCAGCCTCTGAAACTATGATCATGACTTTGAATGACACCTTCCAGGACCCCTACCTGTTCTGCACCCTATTACATGTTGATACTGAAGGAAAATACATAGGAAGGTGAACTCTCTTATCATTGCTACAGCTCATCCTATCAACACATTTATTTTCCAAAAAGAAACTCACACTGATGCACAAGAGTCCCAGGAATTAGAATCAGATACTTCAGGCTGTGTTTAAACCTTGAAACACAGGAGCAGTTCCTCATCTTTTTCATCTGTGTGTGTGAACAAGATCAGATTCCACATCAGGGATGGACTACAGTATTCACCCACGTGCAGAAGAGGAGCAGCAGCAGTCTCAAATCCGTAACCTGAGTGACTGGAACCCAGGAGTACCCTTGCAGATAAGACAAGGCCTTTGCTTCCTAAGTGAAAGCCGAAGACAAACCCTGTATTACTTATAGCAATAACGTGCTCTTTCAACATGCCTACAGGACACTGCTGTTCTATAAATGCAAAGGTAGATCATACTTAGAAAAATATCACTATTACATTGCATCAGTTTTGTGCAGCTACTATTTTGTACTTTTTTTTGTGACTAAGTGTACATCTTGAGGATAATCAAGCATTTTAAAACCCACTTGATTCACGCTCCAAGGTATTTTTTAAAGATATGTACGAAACATACAAAACTCAAAGGGGAGAGACAACCTTTTCCTTCACTAGTCTACTCCATCCCTTCCTCCAGTGCAATAAGCTTGACCTAAAGCACCAGTTCCTTCTATTATGGAACTAACAGCATAAACATTTCAATAGTCCAACTGCAACATTATATGCAATTTCAGCAGTACAAATGATTAGAGACATTAACCAAAAATTATGTTATCACAATCATCATACTATGCAACATTGTTGATTTTACTGTGAAGCCTAAAAACCCCACACTTTTTTAAAAGCTGTGTTTCTACTCACACCTTGGTAGTATTGATCTAAAGGAAAGCTTAGTTACCTATCCAGCTTCACTGGATAATAAAAGATTTCTCAATAAACTGTACAGAAAAGTTTGTAAATTCTTTTTTTTTTTAATTGGAATATAGTGAATTTACAGTCAAAGGCAATAAGACACATGCTTTTTAGGACAACTCAGCTCTGTTCATTTAAATCATGACCAGGCCTATGCTTTTGCATTTTACCCAGCTGTGAGAGTAAGCGGCTACTCCAATATCTGCCCATTTCTGTAAAACATTAATCCCATATTCATAACTCTCTAAAGAGCTAAAGGCTGGCCTCTTTTTCAGGAAGATTTTCTTATAATGCTTCCTTTATTTTTTTTAAAGTTCATTAAAATAATGAACTATGTCCCTTCATGAAGACAGATGATAAATCCCACTTGTGTATGAGGAACTACATGAACTTTTTTGAATGTTTTTTTTTTAATTATTATTTCTAAAAGAAAATACAAGGAAATAATTTCTTCAACTTGCCTTCCTTAGTCTGCCCAAAATCTCTTTTTTTTTTTTATCTTCAGATAAATATTCATACAATCGCACATTAAATGCTTTCACTTCAGACAATTTATTTTTTTCATGTCATTTTTCTTTTCATGATTTCTTCCCCATTCACAAGCTCATTCTGTTAATGATCATTTATACAACTTGGGTATGTTAGGACAGAAAACAAAAGAAAGGACTTGGTTGCCTTCCAAGCAAAAGCAACATTAATGCTGCAAAGAACAGAATTGTGATTACTGCAGGCATTATATTCCCAAAACTGGTGAGGTGATAGTTCTCTATAAACTCTTTATATGGAAAGCCAAGGGTGGCTGTTTTTATAAAAATACAGTCACTTCCTAGAATTGTTCCACATGCTCCATGAGAAAGGGAAAGCACACTTGAAAAATCATATGTAACCATTATTGTTAAGATCCCTTTGAATCCCTTAGTTTAACTCAGAGCTTTTGTTTGTTTGGTTTTTAAGTATCTTTTGGGGATGTAGCTCTTCATAATTAATCTCAACCAAAAGACACACCTTTTTCAGGTGTGATCATTAGCAGAAAAGCAAAAACATTGGCATGCAGTTATATCCACACTCAAGCCTCACTGTTATAAAAACTTATCAATATCTTTGAGTTCAACAAACTAATATAATATGCTTAAGTATTTGCAGGATTGAGATATTTGTATTGAAAGGTTGTTCTAACTATCTGAAATAACATAATTTAAATTCTATTTAAACTACCAACAGAAAAAAAGATTTACTTCTATTTCAGTCTAGAACAGAGAAGTACAGGGAAATCCTGTTCGTACTTCTCATTGCTTTGATCATCTACCAGAGCTGCCTCTATCAGACTGTGACTGCCTTTTTTTGTTGCTGGCCAGTGACTTTTCAGAAGACTGCATCAGTATTGCTGCTCTGCAACTCCTGAGCTGGACTTTTCAATGTTTAGTTGGACAGATCTGCAAGGATATCTGAACTCAGGGTAAGATTCTGATATTAATTTCTTAAAAACATAGGCCAAACCCCATATAGAGTGCATTAATATTATAGGTTTCAAGAGGACAAAATTATCTTCTTTCAAGTTGCCCAACCTCTCTGGTAGCTCTCTCAGTAGCTGAGAGAATAGCCAGGCTGACTGATGATTAACCAATCCCTGCAGTCGACTGGCTGTTCACTCCAGCTTCCTCCTGCCTCACTTCTGTTGTGGAAGCAGCTCTAATGTTCCACATGTATTTTTTCCCTCCTTCTTCAAGTAACTTAATGTAATCTGACTAGGGAAAACAAGATATCACCCCAGGATACTGAAAGAACTGACGCTAAAAGTAGCAACGTTTTGTTGTTGTTTGTTGGGGTTTTTTTTTAATTGTCTGCCAGCCATAGCATATATAAGAGAAGACATTGTACCTGTGTTCAAGAAAGGGAATAATAAAGGCAAGCTCAGAGTTGTCCATCTGGTGTGAATGGGACATAAGGATTTTTAAAACATTTTGTAGATCAGAACAAAAGCACTTTGGTAAAAGAGATAATGAAACAATATAGACCAAATTGAATAAAAATTCAACTTTTATATTTTTTCTCCATCAGAAAACTGATGTAATAAACAAAAGAAATATATTCATGTGGAGTTTTTTGGTGTGTTTTGGTGGTGGGGGTTTATTTTGCTTTGCGTTTTTAAATTTATTTAGTATTTCAAATGGTGCCACACAAGATATTAATTAAACTGAAGAGATAAGGATTTGTAGAGATGACAAAGGATGGGAACTAATAAGGATGGCAGTGGATGGTACTCCGAAGAAAACAGTTAGACTGAGGAGATACTATAAATGGAGTCCCTGAACAGTCAGTCATGATACTGATCTTCTTAATATTTTTTTTAGTTGATGTTAGAATGAGAACACAACTGTGCTAATAGAATTTGCTGAAGACATAAGCCTGAGAATCAACAATACAGCCTAGAACCAGGATATATAACTATCATTCAGAAAAGAATGGATGACCCACAGAAGCAGACTAAAAAAATGGGATGAAATATGATAGTACAGAGTTCAAAATAATGAAGGACTTGAAAATGTTCATTTTAAACTGAAGGTATCAACTGAAAAGAGAGGAGGATAAAAATCTGTATCTGCCAGCCAGCAACAGAATATACAGAAGATATCCATCTGACAAAAACATGAAAGAGGATTTCCCAGGATTTCCAAGAGAGATCTAGAATATGTACATTATCACACTGTTACTGGGAAGACTTCACCTAGAATTCTGCACAGTTATGATCAGTTACCCTGAAGAATGATAAATGAAACTTAAAATTGGTACAGAGAAGGAAGACAAAAAGACATGATTCTACCTATGTGTTACTCCATGAAACAAATACAGTAAATTTTTGCCTATTTCATTTGCTACATCAGGTTAGGCACCCTTTAGCATTATGAAACCCTAGTTCAAACTGAGACCTTTGAATATGTCTACAATTTAAAAAAGCAATCAATGTCACTTTTCTCAAAATCCACATTAGAATATTAAAACAAATAGCCACTGGTAGAAACACTTCTAGGGTTCATAGGCTCTTCAGGCAAGTGCTTTAATGGCTGAGATACAAACGTATTCCTGGAGAACAGGAGAGGTGCCTGAGGACTGGAGGAAAGCCAGTGTCACTCCAAACTTCATAAAAGGCAAGAAGGAGGACCCGGGTAACTATAGGCCTGTCAGCCTCACCTCCATCCCTGGAAAAGTGATGGAACAGCATGTTCTTGGCGCCACCTCAGAGCATGTTGAGGAAACAAGGCTTGTCGTGAGTAGTCAGCATGAACTTAAGAAGGGGAATTCATGCTTGACCAATCTGAGAGCTTTTCATGATAGCATTACCAGATGGATAGAAGAGGGAAAGGCAGTAGATGTGGTCTACCTTGACATCAGCAAAGCTTCTGACACTGGCTCCCACGGCATCATCACAGCCAAGCTTAGGAAGTATGGACTGGATCATTGAGTGGTGAGATGGATGGGAAACTGTCTGAAGGAAAGAGCTCAGAGAGTTGTGGTCAATGGGGGCAGAGTCTAGTTGGAGGCCTGGGGCTAGTGGTGTCCCCAGGGGACAGTGCTGGGTCCAGCCCTATTCAATATATTCATCAATGACCTGGACAAAGGGATAGAATGTGCTCTCAGCCAGTTTGCTGATGATACAAAACTGGAAGGAGTGGATGACACACCAGCAGGCTGTGCTGCCACCCAGCATGACCTAGACGGGCTGGAGAGCTGGTCAGGGAGAAATCTAATGCAATTCAATAAGGGCAAGTGTAAAGTGCTGCA
>JANHGN010003701.1:0-37508 GCA_024605025.1 Megaceryle maxima | reverse complement strand
GGGGGGGCGAATATAATAACCCAATAATTGTAGTCTTTTGCAGATTGCTTCTCAAAATGTCAGTATTTGTAACTTTGGGGTATAGTCAGCTTTTGGCTACTTTTCTTTGTTCTCTGCTTGGTGATATGGAAAATTCCAGATTCAATTATGTCCAGTCACGCCCAGTTTGTTATTCATCTGTTCTAGTTCACTCATGTCCTGCCAACTTAGATATGACTAAAATTATCCACAGAGAGATCAAGAGTGCATTTGCCTGCAAAGTGTTCAGTGCTGCAGCAGCAGAACAGAAGTATGACAACATCAGACAGAAGAAGTGACTTTTACAGACAGCTCAGTATCTGAGAAGGATTAGAATACACAAGATCCAGGGATTATTCCTGGTGAAATTATAACAGTGTTAACAGAGATCAAATATAATTTATTTTGGCTCCTTTTCTGAGCATGAAATCTCTGTTTCTGTGGCTGTTTGTCTCTTCTCTGTCACCCTCTTTGATCTACTTTGTTTTCTCATACAAATACTGTATGTAATTATGACATTTATGCCAACCCTTAAAATAAAATCACTTTTGTTTTGAGGAGGGTTACATAGTAGTACTACCAGACTTCTCCTAAACCCAGAGTAAAATGTTCTGACATTATAACAGATGAAAACATAATTGATTATATAAAACTTATTTTAGAACTTGCTAATTAGGATTATGAACTACTTCCATTAAGAACTTGAGTTTAGCTGTTCATTCTTTTAAGGAATGAAATGATCTGTTTTTTAATCATTGGGATAAAAATGCTTTCTTTTTTAATTCATAAAATATTTTGTTTTCTGGAAGTTGCTGATGAGGAAGTCAGAGTAAAACAGACAATTATTTTTTCACCTTTATCAAAACAGGTTTAGAAGTGAGTTAATAATGATAAAAATTAAAAAAAGCTCTCCCGTGGAGACAGCCTTCAATGACGACTAGGTGATGGGCATTTGAAAGCTTATAAAGACATATTTGAAGATTTTTCAGATTACTTTTAGCATATATTAGGTCATTTAGAAATGTTAAAACATTTGTTCTTATATCTCTCTTTAGCATGAACTCGTACTGAGATTTAGTTTTGTACCCTCCACTGCAATCAGTGCTGGCCGCTTCTTTGCCTTCACATTGGATAGCCACCAAAGTTAACATAAAAGGAAACAGCATGTCACCATTCTGATATAATAGATTCCTCTGAAGGAAATATGCATAAATGTGGGTGATTATAGGTAAGGGGACTCAACTTTTGGTGACAAACAATGAACTGTAACAAAAAATATAACATAAGAGGGTAAGAATGAGGTTTTCACACTCATCAATGTAGTCTTGACCAACTTGGACACTAAAAACTGCTGTTGCTTTATTTGTAAGAATGAAGTTACTTAACAAAGTAAAATCATTCTTCTATCAAGTTGATAGCATTATGGCTTAAAAGTTCTCTACAGAGTAGGAGGCTTCAAGAAAAACATTCCTTTCCCCCTGGCACTGGCTGGAATTCAACAACAAGCTTCAGAAGTTATACTGAGAAAAGCTATAATTGCACCTGATGTTATTCACATCTTCTGAAAGGTTCCTGCAGGCATCATCACCACGTTTTTTTGCCAGCGTTGTGTTGCTGTACATTGTTGCATAGCACTGCACTGTAGAATTAATTCTAATTTTGTATATTTTTTATTGTCCTCCCTAGAAGCCTTATCCCTGGCTGCCCAAAAATCTATCACAAATTAATAAATTCTTCTCCTTTATTCTTTATCCTCCAGATGAACAAGTGTTTGGAAGCAAATCATGAATATAATGACTTTGCTAAAAGCATTGAGCTTCGGTCCCTTTGATTCAATGAATGCAGAATTGCATTTGCTGAATGCAATTTTGTCTGCCAGTGCTGCATACCAGTTATGCCCTGATGTACTAATGTTACTTAACCTCTTTCGCTTGTTAATCAGAAAAGGAATGCACTGAGACTCATGAAACATTGGGGCAATGTTGCCAGTGTGGTTGCTGGTCTCTAGATGTTTCCACAATACAAATGGTAGATGCTATATTTCTGTAGATCACTGACCCTGTGTTCCCAGCTGGCACTACCCCTACCTGTCTGAGCAAACAGTTCTTCCCTTCTCCTGTGTTAACAGAGAGTCCTTCATTGTAAGCACACCATCTCAGACCTCATTGCACTGGTGATGCATGTGAGTACAAAAAGGGATTATAATTTTCCTGATGATTTCATTCCAGCTTTTTGAAATTTGCAGTCTTTAACTGGCATTTCCATAATATATTTTAGCAGTGCTGATAACTCTACTTCCTTCTGTTGTGTCTGTATCTTTTCTTCTTTCCTTGTCCTGTATTTATATCTGCTAAAATGCATACCGCTCCACATGGAATCTACTGCTTTTTGTTCCAGAACACTAGGGACGTGACCTTAAAATTAAGCATAGAAATAGTGGAACAAGCTAAAACTGAAGTTAGAGAGAGAGGGTTCCAGCCTATTACAGAGCAATTCATATCGAATAGCATTGGACTCGTGCTGACATATTAAGAATAAAAAGGAATCATCTGTGGAAGCAAAGATGGTAAGTCACAGAGGGCATATATAAGTGCAGCCTCAGAGCTATAAAAGCCAGACTGACATTTATCACTCTGTGCATATTGGAGCTGTCATGTTGGTCCTCAGATGATCGTCTTACTACCTTCAAGACATTTTTTTAGATATGAAGCAAAGATTAGAGAGGGAATGAGAGAGAGGCTTGCTAATAAGTATTGGGTGAAAGCCACATAAAGGAATTAGCATTTATATTATTTATTGTCCCTTTTTCATCAGCCATACCCCCCTTCTTTCTAATTTCTTCCCTCCCCTTGGATTTTTCTAACCTTGCTCTGAGAAGATTCTTGTACATTAAACCTAGTTCAGATTCCGAATGGATTAAAATCAGTTTGACTAAATACTGTGTTCAGTGAATGACAAACTGTACAGCTTCACACATTATTATTTGTGCTAAAAGCTATTATGTAAATATATTGGCTTATATAAGCTTAAATAGGATGACACAGGAATGCAAAGATAGGGCATACATACAGATCTATTGAAATGATACTCTGTGAGCATATCCTCTAATAGAAAATTGCTTATTCTCACTCAGAGGGCAGAAAAGAACCATATGTCTATTTTAGTGGTTATGTCCTGAAATGATGCACTTATACCTTTTATAATATTTTGAAATAAATACATATGGGACCGGTCAGATGTCAGCAGTGGCACTGAAAGGAGTATGAATTAGTCACACTGGCACACAGGGCCCTGGAACAATGAACACTGCTCTGGAAGACCCTTGAATGCAAGCCTATTTGCCTCTTAATCCAAATGAATAATTAATGATAATTATCATGCTGCAGTTATTATCTGTGATAATAATATATCCGTAAGGTGAATAAATTCAATCTGCTACTATGCAGAAATGGCAACTCATAATATTCTTAAGAAATACAGATATAATTATCAGTATTAACGGTCAAGAAAAAAAGGAGATTTTTATATAAAGAATTACAGAAAAAGGTCTAAAGTTTAGTGAGAATGAATTTGATTGCATTATGTTTATTCTTTAGCTGCCATTTCCATGGCACCTATTTGCAATCTTTTCACAGTTTATTTTCCTAAGACCCATTTAGTAAAAGCTGAACTGCACATTTGTTCATTACAATCTATCCATAACTTTTCCATCAGTCCATTGCCAGAGAAGATCAGGTTCAGGATCTTACAAGCATCCATATGCAAATCAGTCCGTTTGTGTAGTTTACTATGCTGGCAATTTTCCTCAGCTACAAAAACTTTAAAGTATTAAAGCAAAAATCAATAAAACCAAATAAAATATTAAAAGGTCAAATACATGTTTGAAGCTTGTACAAAACCAGCCATAACATTTATTTTTGAAAGCACTGTAGGTGAGCTGTCAGCTAGGCAGAATAGTAGGCAATCATATTTAATCCGATCTCCCTCATCGAGCTTGTTGTGACAAAGGAAAATGGAAGGGGGATGGGTAAACAGGAGAGAGAGGAAGTATCTACCCTCCCATTCTTTTGGAAAATGTTTTTATATCTCTTTATTTTGACAACTGAGATTGTCGGTCATATAAATTAAAGACGTTAAAGTCTACTGAAGTTGAATTAAATTATGATTGAGAAAATGCTTTGAAATTCAAAGTTCATCCAGACCTTTAACTCACACCAGGAAGGCTTGGTTTTCCCCTCCTTCTTTTCATCCTATGATTTGAGAACTGGTTTACTCAGGGGAATGGTAATGAGATGTACAGTTTCTCACCTCTAGGTCATTGCTTCAAATCTGGCCCAGGTTGGTAGGAACCAAAATTCATTATCATCTACTTATGGTTCAGTGGCCTATGTGAAATGGATTGATGGTCTTTCAGTCTAGTTTTCAGTGGGCAAATGTCCACACAGTAATAAACACTAATTAGTACAGGAAGAGGGCTGAAAGTTATATTCCTAACATAATGTCCAGGGATGTTGTGACAGCCTCTCAAAACTCTGGCACATTCTGGAACTACCTTCCAGGATGGGGGCTGGGGGTAGAATTATTTCATGATTGTCACTATGATTCATGCTTTTTTTTTTTTTTAAGAAATGGGCAAAAGAAATTGCCTCTTTTTCACTCCCTTTTTCATCAGAAAACAACAGATTTCCCTCAAAGTGGATCCTGACAGGTGACAAGAATAATAACATGTAAGAGTCAGTAAAAGGATGCATTATTAATCACCCTGGGTTTCATTTAGGCCGTCAGCTCAGTGGGTGAGCTCTGTAGAAGGAAGAGTAGAGATATTATCATTATTATCTACTTGTCCATCCAGGAGTCACGAACCAGGACATCATTGTATTAAGCAATGTGCAAACACAGAAGAGAGAGATAGTCCCTGTCCTAAAGAGCATACAGTTTTAGCATAAAGCAAGAAACAGTGTATACATACAGGTAGATGAACATGGATGGAGGAACACTGAGAGATGATTATGCTCTACCTGCCAGCTCAGTGGTTAACAACAGCATGATATTTCTAGTAATAAAATGGTAAAATATGTTGTCAAAAGCTTATTATGTGGGCATCACAGAAAAGAGAGGTATTCTGGAATGGAGAATTAGTAGAGGACAAGTTGTATCTGCAGCTGTTAAGGCAATCATGAAGTGCAGCTCAGGGGAAAAAGCTTACTTGTAAATGGAATAAGAGGACAACCAGTCCTGACACTGGCAATGCACCAGAGTCCAGTAGTCAATAAAAGATGTACATATGAAGGGAAAAACTGAGCGAGAGGATGTAGACAAATTCATATTGAAAATGCTTTGCCAAAAGTGTTAGAAAACGTAGTCACAGTCTGGAAAGGATCTACAATATATATGGTATTAAAAAAGGGGTTTTTATAATATGCTTCAGCTACAGGAAGTGAAAATATGATCCAGTGATCCAGAAGGGTGTTATTGGAGGGTATTTGTCAGAAGATAGTTAAGGGCCTTGCTTAGTCTTTTTATGGATTTTAATGGATTCACAAGAAAGTAGAAATCCACAAAGCAGTCTTTCATGTGGAGTGAAAAAGATGGTCTAGGTTATGAAAGGTATGTCTTTGAACATCTACATTTTCTTATATGAATAATATAAAGGAAGAAGAGAAGAGCCATTTGATTTTTAACTCCTTCCTGCAAATTTGAGATTGATTTATAAAAGATGTGACAAAAGCATGAACAGAAAGGAAGACTAGAAGAAGACAATACCATGAAAAGGGTGTAGTCAATCTTATGCAAAGAAAAGGCCAGGTAGTCACATAAAAGATGGTGGAAATGTCAAAGAGAACAAGAACAAGAATGGCTAGGAAAAGGTTTTTAGAGTGTCTTGGAAGAACAGTTTTCACAGAAGAAAGGGAGCCAAAAGCTGTTTTGAAGAGAGCATGGGCTGGAAAAGGGAGGAGAACTACTGTTTCTTATTGTAAACAAGTTATTTGATTAATTTAAAATGAAGTGGAGAAGGGACTTAAAGCTGTACCTGGAGAGGAAAAAAAGGTCAAAGGTGACATTTTCCATGAGGGGAAAGTCAAAGTAGAGTGTGAGGTTAAGGAGAAGAATAAGAGAGAGGATGTGTGTAGGAACAGAAGATGTGAAGAGCTGGAATAGAACAGGGTCACTGGGGCACATAGGTGGGATTTGGAGGAGAGACCAAAGGAGAAATACCTATGCCTATGACAAAATAGTGCAAGATCATTAAAAAGAGGAGGAAAATGGAGATTCATGCTAAGGTGAGAAAGGAAGGTCGTGACTTGTGTTGCCTGTGCTTCCTTGAAAGAAAAGCAAAATTCTGGCAAAAAAAAAAAAAAAAAGTAAATTCAGGAAAAGAGGGAGATCTGAGAAATGGGTTAAAAGTGGTAAAAGCTCATTTGGGACTGTGGGCCTGGGATTCATTTAAGCTAGAGCTGGTGAGCTAGGAAGACATCAAAGAGAAAGGAATTACTTTTTGTGGAGCCTGACAGGAGAAATTGAATATGGTTTGTGAAAAAGAATGGATAATACGTATGCTGGTGGTGACTCAGTAAAAGGGAATGGTATAAGGGAGCTTGAACTGAAAAAGAGTAGCCAAAGGCACCAAGGTGGATGAAAGTAACACAAAATGTGTATGGAAGAAGGCCTGCTGCTGGGCCTACAGTAATGATTCCACAGCATTCTTATGAAAAAAATGACTGCTCATGGCTTGGATGGGCATACACTCTGCTGGGTAAAACACTGGCTGGATGGCCAGGCACAAAGAGAAGTGGTGAATGAAGTTAAGTCCAGCTGGTAGCTGGTCACAAGTGGTGTTCCTCTGGGCTCAGTTTTGGTACCACTTCTGTTTAACATCTTTATCAATGATCTTGATGAGGAGATTGCAATCACCCTCAGCAAGTTTGCAGATGACACAAAGTTGGGTGCGAGTGCTGATATGCTTGAGAATAGGAAGGCTTTACAGAGGGACTTGTACAGGCTGGAGTGATGGGTTGAGGTCAAATGTATGAGCTTCAACAAGGCCATGTGCTGGGTCCTGCACTTGGCCCACAACCCCAGGCAACACTACAGGCTTGGGAAAGATGGAAAGCTGTCTGGCAGAAAGGGACCTGAGAGTGCTGATCAACAAGCTGCTGATTATGAGCCAGCAGTGTGACCAGGTGACTAAGAGGGCAATGACATCCTGGCTTCTGTTAGAAATAGTGTGGCCAGCAGGACCAGGGAGGTGATTGTCCCTCTGTATTCAGCATTGGTGAGGCCACACCTAAAGTACTGTGTTTTGGGCACCTCAACACAACAAAGACATTGAGGTGATGGAGCATGTCCAGAGAGGATCCACTAAACTGGTGAAGGGCCTGGAGAGCAAGTCTTATGAGGAGTGGATGAGGGAACTAGGGCTGTTTAGTCTAAAGAAAAGGAGGCTGAGGCGAGACCTTATTGCTCTCTACAACAACCTGGAAGGATGTTGTAGAGAGGTGGGTGCTGGTCTCTTCTCACAAGTAACTAGAGACAGAACAAGAGGGAATGGCCTCCAGCTGCAGCAGGGGAGGGTTAAACTGGACATTAGGAAAAATTTTTTTACTGAGAGTGTTGTCAGGCATTGGAACAGGCTGGCCAGGAAGGTGGTTGAGTCACCATCCCTGGATGTGTTTAAAAGCCATGTAGATGGGGTGCTTGGCTTAGTGGTGGACTTGGTAGAGTAGGGTTAATGGTTGGACTCGATGATCTTAAAGATCTTTTCCAGCCTTGTTGATTCTATGAGTCTATGATTCAGATAAAAAAAACAAGAGCAGCTATCTCACTCACTGTTGACTGATGATGATACTGAAAGGTGGAGTTTAATTCCTTAAGCTTCAAAATTAATTTGTCCCATCCCAGGGCAAAGACAGATGAAGAAACCTCACTTGCCTTCTTCCTTCTCGGGTGATACAAACATACCTACTGCAGGATGTGTGTTACCTCAGTACCAGCAGAAACAAATCTCTCGTCAATGCAGTTGCTGCACAGATGATGGTATTAGCACCAGGGTACAACATAAACTGCTCTGCTTTATTACTTCAGTTAGTCTGTATGGCAAACTTCACAGTAAATATAAGCATTTATATTTCCTTTCCTTGGAATCATTAAAATACCTTTTACAGATGGTTATAAAATGTAACATGTAAGATCTATCAGGATAGCAGTTTTGGACTTGTTCATCACTTTCTGGACATGCATAATAGATTCAGCCTTAGAATCCATTTACATAGATTATTTCTTTTTCTTATTAATCCTTTCCTCTTACATCCATGGTAGTATTAACTTATCTTCCAGGTAAATCCTGAAGTTATGTTATCCCTGTATACAGGATATTTATATATATTATTTATTTATACTTAAAAGTACATTTCAGAACATTTAGGGTATGCTTTGCACCTGTTTTTTGAAATAAGAACTAACAATCAATGTAAATGATGATACAATATTCTATGAGTCAGTGTTCACATAATACCAATTGAGGAGGAAACAATCAAGATTGATGCACCTATGAATGTAGTAGGCAGGTGTCAGTGGTTAATTTCAGTGATTAATTTCAGTATACTAAAACTGAATGGTGTCAGGAGTCCTATAGAGAATCAGGGTAAGCTTGTCTCACTAAGTCTCCTAGGCAACTTTTCTAAATGGTTTTCAATGGGACAGTATTAATCTTTATCTACTGTATCACTGTCATGTTTTATTCAAGCTCACTATTGTCATGTCCAAATGAGCAATAAAAATTTAATTTTCACTGAAGTAGCTAAGAAATAAATAGTTTCTGTAAGGAATCTTTAAATCTGATGTGTTTGAGCAAATATGGCATCCTAACAGTCTTACATCCTAGCAGCCTTCCAGTCTGGGTAAGTATTTTATCTTTGCTCTACTGCTGCTATGCTATTTATTGATTTAGTTATAGACAGCTAAGAAGCAGTAGTGACATGTTCATAGGTAATTATAAGAAGGAGTGGGATTTGTGAAAGAAAGAGAATCAAATCTGAATTCAGGGGTGATCTGCTCAGCTAGGCTGCAGTTTGATGAGTTGGCACAGTCATTCCAACCAGCTACAGCACTGTGGTGCCTTCCTCCTTGGTAAGAGAGCAGGGAAGAGCTGGAGATGGCACGTGCATGAGGACTGTTTGTGGTGAGGGTACAGAGTGCAAGCAGGGAAACAAAACTGGAAAATTTGAAAAAATGAATCAGGACACAGAGGAATGTGGGAAAGAAGTAAGGATTAGTTTTAGGAGGGCAGAGGTACAGGACAATCTGCAGGAAGCCTAGTTTAACAGTTGTGTTGCATGTGAAAATGTGTAGTGTTATTTCCTTCCTCTTACCTTGAAGAGCTTTCTGTATAAATCTTTTTTAACTCTAGGTACCTAAACCCCAGTTTGGAAAAGCACTTCAGGACATACTTGACTTAACAAATGAGTTGCATGCAATTTTTAATTGAACAGAGGATACAAATGGGTCTCAAGGTATGTTTAGGATTAGACCTAAGCATATGCTCTGATGATTAGAGGCTAAATGATATGAAGGTCTCTGCCATGTGGAACCAAGAAAAGTGAGAGGTAGCCATAGATAACAGAGCATGAAATGTTAACTGTTTACACAGAGGTTGCCTTTGGGACCATGCCATGATATGGGCTATACTTGTTACTAATAGAAATAGTGAACACTAATAATTAAGATATTTTTGGTGTACTGCATAAGAAGTCTGTAGCCTGTATACATTTTTTTCAGTTTCTTTTCATGGGTATTTCTGATTATTTCAATATATCGTTATTCTATTAGACTTAAAACTAAGGTACTAAGGCTGAAGGAATTCTGGAACCTTAAAGGATGCAACTGAAAATACACAAATAAAGAAACTAATATTTACCAGACCAGAAACTTTTTGCAAGTTCTTTGATAATCCTTAAATTTTCTGTTAAATGCTTGTGCAGTTTAACAGTAGCATATCTTATTGCTGTTAATTCCAATTGTAAGAGTACACAATGCACTGGCTTGCATTTTCTCAAATGAGGAGACTAATCCAAATGAACCTTACCCTCATACAAAGCTATCATGACTTCTTTCCAGTATGGCTTTTAATAGGCTGGATCTAATCCTGGATAAGAGAGAAAGTCTTCTCCTGAAAGGGCCAGCAGCAATGCAGCTCTGATACAGATCATCAGACTTTGTGGGTCTTATGAAGGGAAACGTTTACTTTTGACTTATGTTTACAGCAACAGAGCCCCATATGAACATGTTCTATAGTCATCCCAGTTATCTGGGGCACTGTTGTGCTAGAACAACCTGGATTAAGCAAAATTGTGGATAGTACATAAGTAAATGAAGCTATAAGAAAACAGAGTAATGGTGGAATGGGGAAATCAGAAGGTCAGAGGCACTACTGCCAATGCCATGCAACAGCACCCTTGCTTCATTGTGCTTGCACCTGCAGGGAAATTAAGCATTGTCATCCATCCATGAATACTCAAGAACTCACTACAATTTCTTTAAAGTAGCAGAGAAAACATTTTTGTAAGCAAATGATGAAAGCATAGTTACTCCAAAGTGATTTAACAATTACTGCTGTTAAGTATTGAGAGAAAATATTGATATAACCTCTTCCAAAAGTACACTTTCTATGGTACTGTATTTACAGGAAGTAGTAGGTTTCAAACAGTCAATTACTAGGATTTATTGTTGGGATATTATTACAAAACACAACTGATGGAAATGCCTGTCAATATGAAATATCAGTAATAGTTCATTGCCCCATTCATTCGCAAGAAAGGATCTTTCCTTGCAGACCTTAGTTTTTGTCCTCAGTGGATGAAATTCACCTGTGGGAATGTGGAATTATCAGGGCCTTCTGTCTATTTCTGTCCTGACTTTTGCTTCAAAAGGAATAATAGGTTAAAATACAAAAATATGCATTCCTATGTGCTTTTAAAGATTTTACAGCTGTCTGTCCTGGAACATGCTACTTTGTAGACTTGTTTCTGAAACCCACAATGTCAGCATATTTCTCTTGAGAAAAATGTTCAATTTATTCATTACTTCTATCTATGTGACCATAAGTGCTGGAGTGATCATACTAGAGAATACTTTCAAGTATTCTTCTTTATGCACAGGATGTGTATCACAGAATCACTGAATGGTAGGGGTTGGAAGGCACCTCTGGAGATCATCTAGTTTGACCCCACTACTAAAGCAGGATCACCTAGAGCAGGTTGCACAGGAACATGTCCAGGTATGTTTTGAATATCAGCAGAGAAGGAAACTCCCCAACCTCTCTGGGCAGCCTGATTCAGTGCTCTGTCACCTTCAAAGTAATTAAGTTTTTTGTCGTGTTTAGATGGAATTTCCTGTGTTCTAGTTTATGTTCATTGCCCCTTGTCCTATCACTGGGCACTACTGAAAAGAGTCTGTCCCCATCCTCTCGACTCCTGCCTTTTAGGTATTTATGAACATAGATAGGATCCCATCTCAGTCTTCTCTTCTTCAGGCTATATAGTCCCAGCTCTCTCAGCCTTTAATTGTAAGAGAGATGTGCCAGTCCCCTAATCATCTTCATAGCTCTCTGTTGGACTCCTTCCAGTAGTTCTCTATCTCTCTTGAACTGGGGAGCCCAGAACAAGACACAGTAGTCCAGATGTGGCACCACTAGGGCAGAGTAACGGGGAGGAGAACCTCCCTCAGTCTGCTGGCTACATTCTTCTTAATGCACCCCAAGATAGCCATTGGCCTTCTTGGCCACAGCAGCACACTGCTGGCTCATGGTTAACCTGTTGTTCACCGGGAGTCCTAGGTCCTTCTCTGTGGAGCTGCTTTCCAGCAGGTCAACCCCTAACCTGTACTGGTGTGTGGGGCTATTTCTCCCCAGGTGCAGGATCCTACACTTGCCCTTGTTGAACTTAATCATCCTAGTAAAGTTTCTCAGCTAGGACCTGAGGAAATACCTTGTCTCTTAAGATGAGAGATAGGTTCTCTCTTTGTGGTATTGCCTGTCCTTAGCCTACACAGTGATGTCCGTGGTCATCATTCTGCTGTTGTGTGGAGATACATCTCCAGCAAAGTAGGATTATTATGCATTTTCAATAACATGTTTTCAGTAGCATTGTAGTCTGTATTTTGAGAACTGTTGTATTTGCTGAGCATTGCATTATGCTTTGACACTTAGATTAACAGAAAAGATAAATGATCTCCTGTCTGTTACAGAATTATCTGTTCAAAAATCTAGGCATTTAGGGGAGTAAACAGCTACTTTACATAAACTTTTTAAAGTCTTTTTCAATGGTTACCTCTGATCAAGGGCCCTACAGCAGCCATAGTGATCCCATACTAACTGCCCTTTTAGTCTTCCTGCTGACATCCAGCTTCCTTCCCTAAAATGGTTATCATCAGCTGAACAGGTCTCTTGATTTTTGGACTGGTCTGTGTCCCTCAAAACACAAGTGAGACAGGCAAGAGAACAGTGCCCAGAAAAGTATGAGTAACATCAAACAATATTGAAATAAATTCAATTTTCTAGTCTCACAAGACTGCACTCCTGACTGTGCCTGTTGATCTATGCTGTACTGTAAGAATACAGCAGCCTGTGTTGTGTTTACAGAAGAACTTTGCATACAGTGATTTATAAGCATTTTCCAAAGCAAATAAAACATGCTTTTGTTTGAATTATAACATGTCTATCTGTAAACAGAAACATTTGATATTGTCTATTTCAAAACAATCACTGGTTTGTGTTTCTGCTCGTATCAATGTTATTGGTATCAATTATAATGAACACCTAAAATTAAAGAAGAATTAGATGAATACCTAGCATGAAATGATGTAGAGCTATTTTTTAATTAATACTGGTGTAGGATTTAACAGTGCTTTTCCTTCCCTAGATACTTGCTCTTAAGGAGTCAGACTGCAAATCTGCAAACTGTTAAAGAGAGGGAAGGCAACCACCCCTAGACTTCTATCACTTCAGTTTCTTACATGCCTTTAAAGACTCTGCCAGCTTTACAAGACTAATCTCACATAGCTAATCACTGCAAAAAAATCTATGCATTTTTTTTTACAGCTACAGGTTGCTATCATAAAAATTCCCACTGAATTATGAAGACAGAGCATTTTCCATTAGTTTTTGTGATTTTCATAATCCGCTATTGTCTCTCTGTCTAGTTTAACTTCTCTGGTGGTTTGGTTGCATCTTAACTTGCACAGATGAAGAAATGCACAAATATTATATTCTGGGTCACCCCCAAGTAAGCACAGTATTGAATATAGACATGTTTCTTGCAAGGCTCAGAACAAATGAGTAACCACGATCCATTTGCATACTTAGCATTTCATTTCTTCCAGCTAAATGCCACTTCTGTAGTCCCAGCAGTTTTGCTCCTGAATATCTAGCAGACACAAATCCCTTAGTGGGATAGACTGTGTACCTTGATAAAGAACATTTGCAAATGAAATACCTTTGTTAAATTATAGCATCAGAATAACATATCTTTGAATACAGAAACTGCCTAGGAATATATGATGTAAAACTATTAGTAATTGTCACAACTCAAAGACATAACTCAGTGTTATAAAATGTCTCTTTCAGTAAAGTATAAACATAAATCTGTCATTTTATATTCTCAGAGTAGGATTCATCTCACTTTATTAGCTTTCATAATGTAGACATTTAGTCTTATGTGGGCTGTATCTACAGTCAGTGGATTGAATACAGAGTTTGCTAGAGTGTGACTTGATCCTTCCTCGGGTAGGTGTCTAGGGTAAACAGGATGAGTTACTAGATACTGTCTCTTTTTGATGATTACTGATGGATGTTATAGTATCATCTTGCACTAGGCATTTGTTTTAGTGGTTTTAGTTAGAGGGAAAGAATCCCAACCTACTCATGTTATGAATCTCAGTCATCTCATTTATTTTACTCAAGAAGCTTCATGGAAGTCAGCCTTTAAACTTCCATAGGTGGTTTTACTACCTTATTGGAGACTGAAACAAGATGTGTGTACTTCATGAAAAAACTAAACATTGCTAACAGCTTTGGTAAGCCTCTCATGAATCACATCACTCTTCAAAGAACATTGCTTAGGTGTTTCTGTTCGGGAGGATATATAATCTGCTTCAGTGTTTTGTGATTATATACTATGGGCAGAATTGATATCACTACAGTAAAATAAATTATTACTGTCTGTTACAATGAAATATTTTCAGTTCCTTATGAATCCATCAAACTGCACCAGTGGCCTGAAATCTTATATTTTAGATATCATCTTCAGGCCAAAATTATTGGGTACTCCTCAGATAAAATTGTTCAACTCTTCCTGAGAATGGAAGTGGTTAGAATAAGCAAACAATTGCTAGTATACATATCTGTTAGAAAAGAAATATTTATGGTCTGTTCCTTTAGAAGCTCGAACATTGCTATGGCTTTAGAACATGAACTCTGCCCAGTTCTGCCAGTGAAAGGAGCTTGGAAGAGTCTGGGATATCAAAACCTACTTAACCAAGGGATGAACTGACAGATGCTGGTACTAGCAAGGTAAGGAAACTGTAATCAGGAAATTGTGAAAATGTGCTAAAACCGAGAGATTGCACAGGCCTGACAAAGAGGTGGGACTAAAATAAACAGTTTGCCCAGATGATGAGACTGGAGCAAAAAACTCAGGAGAAGAAAAGAGTTGGTCCAAAGTGGGCTGGACAAAAACATAGTAGTGTGCAAAGGAAAGACTGTCTGAGTAATTAAGATTGGGGAGATAGAATTACTTATGGAAAGAGAATAGGATTGAAAAGGAGTGTTGGATTACAAACGTGATAGCCAAATGATATGACTATGGCTCACTGAGCAACAAGATGAGGCCTGAGAAGCCAGAGGAAAGCAGCAGGATGCCCAAACAGAGATAGAAAAGGAGCAATGAGAGCCTGTAATGAACATGCCTTTCCAAAACCCTGAGCTGAATCCTTTTTTTCTCTACCAGAAAGTATCTGCAAAACCAACCACAGAAAACGGGTCTGTGTACACTGACAGAGTAGAAATTCACTTTAGAAGTGGTAAACAACTCAGGAAGATCTGTCTTTCCATCTGATCAACGATGAGGTTAAAATACCATGAAGCCAGACAAATTCAGATCCAAATATATAGAATATGAATAGAAATATCAGTATTTTGCAAGTTTCAAAAATAAATATTTGGAGGAATTCCTATAATCTCCATTATATAATGATTGCAGTGTTTCCTTCTCTTTTAGTCTGTAAATACCTTGTCCAGACCCCCATTCTAGTCCATATAGAAAAGAAAAACTTTCCAGCATTATTAGTCAGTTACCTAAAGGTTTCAGCTGTTCCTGAACCTCAGGGTTAACTATTATATGGAAAAATTTTCAGAAAAGAGTCTACAACAATTTAATGAAATTTCATTCACACAGGGAGTTGGAACATGGCTTCTCAGTCATTAGTTATAAACTCATTTTACTAACTGTCTAATTAACTTTCCTAACTAATGCTTCAAAGTCATCTAATTTTTGTTAGCAATATAGTTACAGATTATACATTTATGTTCCACAAAACATAGAAAAAGAAATTTCTCAGGCTGAGTAGAAATGAACTGTGTTGGTGAAAAACTACACTTTTTCTATATTTCATACTGCTTTCTTTGCAGTAAAAAACAATGTTTAGTTGGTTTTATATTGTGCTTTATATTGTTCTAGGATGCTTTTTAACAGATGGAGGAATATAATTGTAGAATACCTAAACAAATAGTTCCCAATGATATGCTCAAAAGTAAAAATCATATTTCACTTATTCACTTCAGCTCTAAATACTAGAGAGGAAGTATTTTATCTAACTGAGCTGATGAATGTATAAACTATAAAGTATTAAGTATAAGGATTGAATTATATTCAAATATATAAGTAGGTAAGAAAAGCACATGGAGATTCTGATAAATCAATACAATTCTATAAATCTAAGTTTAATTCATGGAATATTCTAAAGTTGCCTAATAAAATTCATTAAATCCCCTAACAGCTATTTTGTTAACACAGTATCCATATATAGGGACCACTTAAATACACTGATTAAGTGATTTAAATCTATCCCAGTGATTTCTATTTGTAGACTAAGTCTTAAGTTTTTTTTTTCTTAACAAAAAATCTAGTAATTTAAGTTAACGTTCCCGAGTGTACAACAAATCTAAGAATGAAATATCTCCAAACAGTATGAAGCAAATGCTCTGGATGTTGTGAACATTCCTGTTCAAAGTATTGTGGTAGGCAAAATTTCTACATTTCTTTTAGAGTCTCGATAGTCTGAGTTCACTTTGTAGAGTTACCTGTCCCCCAGGGACTACAAAGGGAACAGAAGATAACATTTTACTTAATTTATGTTTTTCAGGAGGTTTCTAAAGGCATTTGGGTCTACATTCAATACTACCTATAGCAAAAGTTCATTCATGCTAAGAAGAATATTTCAGACAGGTAAGATATTTCTCTTGTTCCCATTCTATCCAGTTTCCTATGACTTCCATGGAGAAAAAGCTAAGTTCTTCTTTTTCTGACTGAACCATATATTATAACCTATACAACACTACTTGTTTTTAATAGGCTTTTCCTCTGGGTTCATCGTAATTCCCAGCAATGTCAGTAGGAGTGATGTGAACATATGGTTAGAGAAGGCCTGAGAGAGGGCAGCTATTCTCATGCCAAGTGAACATGATTTTGCACCACATTTCAAGTGTTTTGTGGATTGGGTGCTGCCAGAAGTGCTGTATGAACAGCATTGCTTGCAGTATTTTGACATTGCATGGAGACAACCTGGAAACACACAGGCTAGCAATTCAGCATTGCTGAAGACTGAAATTTTGGAGGCTGAGAAAGTTTTTAGCAGAAAGATGAGCTTTAGCTGAACTAATTTTCTCATCATCTGACAGGCTGTTTGGACACATGGTTGCTTCATTCATCCATAGAATGTCTCTTTCTGTTAAGGTCAAAATAAGAACTGTGAATCTCCAAACAGAAGTTTGCGAAAGGTCCTGGAGGACTCCTTATTTAACTTCCTTATATTTTTGAAAGACAAATTACCTATCGTTTCTTCTCCAGCAGTATGTTCCCTTCAGCTGAGTTCTTTTTAGGGGAAGAAAAATAACCATAATCCTTTGAAACAAGAAGTTGCTTGTTGTAGCTCTGTAAATCTCTCTGTTGGACCATAAGGTGTCTTTTCTTTTTTTTTCCTGACTGACTGAAAGTTTCTCCAGGATTTTCTAATTTGCAGGATCCAATATATGCTTTATAGTGCTGAAGCCTTTTAGTTCTTAACATAAGAAGATTTCAAGAACACTTTCAATAGCCAGCAAGGGATAGCTGAGACCCTTGCTGTCCCTACTGTGGGCCCATTACTGAACTGTGGAAACTCACACCTATGATCCAGGTGATGGAACACTGAGATTAAAGGAATAAAATCTTGCTGTGAAGGAGGAGTGTAAATGATAAGTGAAGAATATATTTTAGAATGCAGACATTTACCCATAGCTGTTAGTTCATGTCTACCTAAATCAAACTGTCAGTGTCTTTGTGGTTTACCTATCACAGATTAACTCCTGAGATTTTAATACCATTATACCATTCCCATCTAGGATAACATGGGGTTTATCCTTAAAGTCAAAGTCGTTTGAAAAGTTTATTCAAAGTGATGGCTAATCCAAGTACGAATGTCACACATTCACACATAAGAACTGATTTTCCCAGTTGATAGTGCAAGCCTGCACAAATTGAAATAAGTAGTGTTTTCTTGAGGGATTGAGAAAAGAAGTCACCGTGCCAAATATTTGATCTGTTCTGCTCTCTTGCAAAATCTATACTCTTATAAAACATGCTCTGAAATGGGGTCTGCTTGTCCAGATGAATACATTATTCCACTGTATGAAGAAAGGCTGATCTAGAGACAAAACACTGAGTGTAATTTCTTCCATATCTTGCTGGATCCTGAGCCTTCTCCAATGTGTAGTCAGTAGGGAACTGTCTGGCTATATGAGGTTTCTTAATACATCTTTCAGCCAAATCAGAGATTCAAATGCAAGATCCAGCATTCAGGGGGATCAACCGAACTGTCTCATAGTCCTAAATGCTTAGAGTAATGTGCTGAGTACAGCTATACAGGTTTACTTTTTTATCTGTTACAACAAAGCATTTTTAAAAACTAATTCTAGACTTAGGGAAATATAAGTGAAACCCAACAGCAGGTAGAAAGGGGCTATTTGGTCCTTAATGGAGTCTATTATGAAAATACAGCAGAGGGCCACAGAGCTGATTGACATCTGCAGATATCTCAAGTGACTAGTTGGAGAAATGAGCTGCTGCGGTAAGGAACAGATATTGTTCATTTGCAGTCTAAGGTTGAGGAAGCGGTACTCCATTCAATACTTTTCAAAAACCTGTAAATGTTGTGTAATTTGAAATGTGATGTCCTCCTGATGGCTAAGTAAGGTTGAGCAAACTAGGTCATACTAGGTGGGAGTTCTCCTCAGCCCCAGGTAAACTGCTGAGACGCAGTAGCTGATCTTTCTCCTAGTATTTCTGCCCTGCTTTTTTAGTGCCAAAGTTGTGTGATAGTTTTAGCTATCAGATTTGTACTTGTCAGATCAATCCTTTTACTTCAAACTTGTCTTACTCCTTCCAAAGACGTTTTTCAGCCTTTCTTTTTGTCATTTCCAGACTCAGCAGCAGCACAGAGGAGCCCCTCGACTGCCCCTCATCACCATATGAAAGAGGACAGAAAGCATGCATCTACCTTACTGATTGGAGAGAGGCACAGACGGGAGGACTGGGGCTCAGTTTGCTGCAGTGTGCCATGGTTCTTAGATCACAGAGCTATACTGTCTCTGCTGGTGATGAAGTTCACACTAGCTGCAAGTATAGAGCTATCTGTTGTAAGACCTTACAACCACATTATAAAGAGGGTATATCCACTCCCCTGGTACACTTTATCTGTGGTTCCACCAGGAAAGTAAGCAAATCACACAAATTCATGGTACATGTCTGTGTTTACTGCATGACTGCAAACACAGGTGCTACATTTCAAAGACCTGTAAGCGATAGGATTTTCTAAGATGGTTTACAAACGAGGAAGTGATTGACATTATGAAGTTTGTAACGGACAGATGTAAGTGATGAAAAGCTCAAAGATGAAACAACTTTTCTCATGTGTTATGCCACTGGTGGCACTAAATTATAAACCAAGTTTTTGACTCAGATACTCCAAAGCAGGTCTAGTTGACAACAGTGTGTGCACTCAGTCTAGGATGCAGCCTTTAGCTATTGAACTTTCTGGGGGCTGTTTTTGCTTTTGTTCTATTTTGCTATTGGAGGCAGCAAATTGAATTCTGACCTGGATTCTACAGTAATGTCTTTGGGCTGTGAGACTGGTGCAAAGCAAGAGTTACAAGAAAACAGAATTTAAAAGATTGTGTGTTCAATGCCCTGATTCTCTCTGGTTATATATTCACCCCAGAATCAATGAACAACACAGAAACTCTCAACAGGAGTATAAAGATGTCAGAATCAGTTTCTTAATCTTGATGCAGTTTAAATATTACTTCTGGCTAAGTATTACATCTGAACCAAACACATGATTTGAGCTTACAGACAAGAGTTTGTTCCTGAGCTGATTCATGTCAGTTTTATGCTCGTAAACATCTTTTGATTTCAGTGGTGTTAATTCATATTTTCAACAACCCAGTGAGAATATGGAATAGTCTTAAAGTGTCTTTCAGCACAGCCAGTGATCTCCCTTGGTACGTGAAGAAAAATTGCCATCATCAGTAACAGAGACAAAAAAACGAAACCAGTCAGGATACAGTAGATGTCTTCACTGAAATTAATACAGAGATGAAATGCACATTTCCTTGAATGAGTAAGTATTGTAGAGTATATGAAGGCTGTTACTGCATTGCTGTTTCTACATAAGACAGGGTGCATGAGATAAGCATTGCATACAAGCGCCGAGACACTAAACCAAATTTACCAAGATCCTTTTGTGTTAAATTGGTGAAGAAGGTGGATTTGAAAAAGAAGGTGCAAATGGTATGTTTCTAATATTTTCTCTTTCAACAATTGTCTGAGGTTAAAAAAAAAAGGAAGAAATAAGATCTGGAATGTTGATGGAAGGTTAAATTATTCACAAAACTTGATTTATTCAAGCTTTTCAAAGTCCCAAGAAACATGTTTAATGGGAGCTGAAAGACTTGAAAAGAAACCTTATTGTGGTGCACAGCAAAGTAATGTGCAAAAAAAAAAGAGAACCAACCAAACAACTCCATATTTCTTCAGCCTCTAGCTTAGCTTCGCTCTCACTGTGGGGAATCTTGATGTGAAGAGATTAATCACTGCTGCTTAATAGTATCTCTGCTGGTTGCTCCAGGTTAGGCTCTAGCTACATAATGCAGCAGATGCATTCTTCGTTTAGCTTGGCACCTAGTGTACTGTAAGTGCACCAATGGGATTTCAAATTTACTGTAGTGCACAACTGACCAGCAGATACTGGAAGCATGTTACTTGTCTTTCCAGAGAGCACAGATTCTGGAGGAAGCAAAGGAACTGCTTCCTACAAATCTAGCTAGTTACCAGGCTACATCCAGAATGAGGTCTCAGAGATTTTCCATTTTCTGAAGCTAGCCCTTACACTGAAAATTCATTAGGGATTTTGGCATGTCATCTTGATCTCACACTTTTTTTTCTCTGCCATTTGTAGCACTTGATTTCCTCAGGACCATAATGGACATTTACTTTAATGCAGTAATTACTGATACTTGGTAGCATCCTGTTGCTCATCAGTTCTGCTTATTTCTCCTTACTAGCATCAGACTACCTCTATTTATTTTCAGTTCTTATTGGGTTAAACTCTGCATACTATTTTCCTTTTCCCTGTTATCCCCCCCACTGGCAAATCTACCTACTTTGGCATCATCATTTCCAGTTGTTCAATTTACAATGAAGAAAAGTCCAGTAAAGAATCTTAACAAACTAGATTTTGTATAAGATATGAAACAGGGAGGTTGATACAGGGGCAACTACTTGGCCACAGATACAAAGGAAGGTTTCTAGCATGGCAAACCTCTTTTGACTTCCTTCTCCTGTTGCATCAAAACTTCAACTGCTTTACCTGAATGTTCTTCAGAGACTATGGTTCAAAGGTTCTGGCTTTAAAGGGGTTGAACTTTTTTCCTTTGGCAAGAAAAATGGACAGGTTTATTTAAGTTAAATGCTTTTCAAAGATGCTTTCACTGAAGCTTTCATCCCCTTTTGTCTTTGTTTCCAATTTCCCTGAAAATAACTGCAGTGACACAAATGCAAAGTCTTTTTGATCATTTCAGTGGTAGCGGTGATGAAGCTTTGTGAACTGCAAGGCATGTTGTCTGAAAAAGCTCTCTCCTACCAGGATCCATGGAGCAGATGGAGTAGAGTGATTGGCAGTCTTTCCCTAACCTTAGTCATCTATCACAGATCCTTCTCCAGCAGGTGAGTAGAGGGTTGATAAACTGCTGCCTTTGGAGACTTCCACCATAGAAAGAATGGTTGTTGCATAGACAGTAGAGGTACTCACAGTAAAATGGATGTTTAAATGTACAGTTAAACTGGACATGAGGAAAGGCTGCTGGGTTTTGATTAGCAGAAAAGATGAACTGGTACCTCCAGCTCCTTTTTTCAACAAAATGACATGGGAAAAAGATGGACCAACAAATGATTAAACAGCAGTAGTCACCAAAGGTGAGATTCAGCTTCAGATTCCCTTAAAACAGAAAACACTTAAAAGTAGCAGTATGTGTGTGTTATCTAGGTGTTTCAACTACTCTTATGTTCATTGGGGGTTTAATAGAGTTGCCTAAGAATGAATATATACTGCCATACAAGACTTTTCAGAGCACCCTGACTCTAGCTGCCATGTCCAGGGGGTGTGGATTCAGGTTTTCCATAGGTCCTGTGTCACATGTGGCAGCTTTCTGAGGAAGTCTGAGATGCATTAGAAAAACTCAACTGAGGCTTGTGTTTAAGCAACAGAAATGACCCTGATGGTGTGGACCTGTTTTTACTGACCAGAATAGGTCTGTAGATGTTTCTCACACGTAGACACTTAGGTGTAAGTTTTGTTGATCTGAGACCTTCCCCTAGTGCTCTTTTGTTGGGCTGTTTCTTACTAGTGGCACAAAGTGCCTGGCACTTCATAGCTGGACAAACATAAGCCAAAGCTTGACCCTTACTCCAAACAGTGGACAGTCAGAGGTCAAGACAAGGCACAACTGTAGAGATGCACAGGGTATATGGAGGGTACATGGAGAAAAAAAGAGAAAGCAAGTGAAAACTGGTGATCTAATAATTGCATCATTCCCAAGAGACACAGCCAGAGGGAACTTCAGGGAGGGATGTAAGGGAGATTGGAGACTCAATTTTGCAGGAATGCAGGATCTTCTGAGCAGCAACATGGAAAAATTGTGAAGCAGTTAACATAAGAATTTGCCTCAGCATCTGGTACTCCATGTGAAGGATTATTGTGATGAAAAGGAGCAGCTCTAAAATTGGTGTGACTGGCAAAATGTTCCTATGGAATATGCCAAATGTGGTCAAAATGTCAGGTAGATATGCTATCTACAGCAAGTATATGAGTGGAGAAATGTTACTGTTGACAAGGACAGAGATTTAAAAAGTAGGAATAATTTAGAAATGAAGTGATAAAAGACTTCACTGTGTGAGTGGGCAGAAAAGGCCTTATCTTCTGCTGTTTAAAAATAAAATCTCAATTATATTAGTTGACAGTACCTAAGCAGAGATCCAAGATGAAGACTTGTTTATGGGCTTGAACAGTAAGTAGGATGATGGTGTTTTCCACAGCAATCATGAAAGTAGCAGGTAAGGTGTGGGAGAAGAAAGATTAGAGAAAAATGCAAATAATAATTTTACCTGTCTATTCAATTAACATCTAGGCCTACTTTGTAGCTTCCTGAAGCCTCAGTGAGGCATTCAGTAGATGACAAACATTAAAAATGAGGGACACGCCAACACTTATTCAGGTAGAAATTTCAAATATTCTGGTATTTATTTCTCCACTATAAATAACTTTCTGCAATTTCAGTGTCCTAATTTTTGCTCAAGGTAAAAAAAAAGAAAAAAAAAAAAGAAAAGAAAAGAAAAAAAAAGAAGTCGGCTTTAACATGAAGTTACACTTTTTGGTTTAATATGTAGGTATTTGGGGTACCCTACTGAAACACAGGCAGAGATGTAAAAGTTGCAATCTGTTTTTTAAATATCATCTTAAAATACATATGCATTTAATTAAGTGACTGCTCAATTTTTTTTGTATATTAGAATTGGATATTCAATTGCACTACTCCAAATTAGTTTTGTTACTCTAAAACCCTTGCACAGTACATATCCCATCCCTAATAAAAAGACTTTGGAGATGGTAATTTGGTTGATGTTTAAGTAAATGACTTGATGAGACATGGTTGGTCTTTCTTGTCTGTTCATAGGTTAATGCACAATTTGTGTAATTTTAATTTTGTTAGATTTAATAAAGGATGAACTCAGAGGAACTGTTATTGTTTATGACTTGTATATTTTAACTGTGTATATGCAAAATAGTGTTTCATTTTTCTGGTACATAGCTGCTTGATTAAAAGAAACAAGTTACAGTGGTGACTGTAGACACTTTACCTTGTAAATTGTGTTTTAGAATAACTGCAACAAACAACATGTTTACAGCTAAGAGATACTTATAAAAAAACCTGAAACTTTGATCATGGGGGATTTTAATTTCACAGATACTTACTAGGATAACAAGTATGCAAAACCTGTAAGGTGGGAAGCATGTTTCCAGAGGCAATGCATAATTGCTTACTTACTGAAGTCAGTTTATTGACTGAACTTCATGATCAGAGGCTCTTGGCACCCAGAGCTAGGAAATTAGCCCATCTTGATAAATAGAGCAGGGCTGATATAGGGATCACAAATTCACAATACAGAAAAGAAAAGAAGATGAAGCAACACAATTAGTTTCGGCTCAGCGGAAGTTTTGTAAAATAAAAATACTATAAGGCATGTTGATGGAGATAACTATATAAATTAGTTTGTTTTCCTGGAAGATAAACAGGTTTTCATTATATGCCACAATATGAATTACTTACACCTTCACTTCAAGTAGAAGGAATAGCTTGTGGTAACATAAACAGCTGAATGATCTTGATGGAAACAATGGAAGATCTAATGACTGTGTGGGAAACCTGGTGCAGAAAAAATGGGAATTATTTAAGAAACAGTTGGGCGTGCTGCAGTTACAATTAATTCAGGCTAAGTCTCAACAGGGGGAATGTAACTCAGACAATGTGCTTAAACACAGTGACAATAACAGCATTTTTAAATGACTGCTTTGGGAAGGGAAGAGATTGTTATTTACAATTTTAAAAAATTGCGGAAGCTAAAAGATAATGAGAAGATCAAGAGAAGATATTGACTAGCACAAAATATTCCAAGTATGAATAAGGGCTTTCTCACAGCTGGTATGTTTGCAGCAGGCAGCAAATGAAATGGAAATGGTCACTAAAAAGTGGTGGTTGAGATTATCAAGCATAAAGGAATTAATGTGATTTCTCAAGAAAAAGTACATTCCTTCTACTGTTACACTCTTTCACGAAGAGAATACAGGGAAGAGTTCTAAGATGTGTTTCTGGTTCTTGGCTGGTTTAGATAAGTTTGTAATTGATTTCAGTGTTGCTGTTTATGTGAGTAAGCCATGTAAGGGCTGGACTTTGGGATTGATTATAGTGCCTTTAATTATCTGGGTGGCACAATATAGCAAGCGAGCTTCACAGCAGTGTGACCACTGCAGCTTCACTTGATAAGGGAGAGGGTTTACAGCTTTTTTTGCTTTGTTGTAGAAGTTTATGCTTTTACAATGTACTTCCGAGAGTATAGGATTTGTCCATGCACCTTCACTGTCATGGAAGAATAAAGGCTTTGCATTGTGTACCTTATGTTTTCAAATACACCTGTATGTAGAAATCAGACTTCTGGGTCATACATGGTGGAAAGGGACAAGTTGTTTTTCAGGAGGCAGTTCTCCATTTATGTAGTCACTCTTCAGCTCTGCTTTTTTTTGGTCTCTGACAGATTTTATTTTAGCTACAGATATAAATATTAAGGATGTGAATCCTGTCATAGTCTCTGGCAATTCAAGTTTAGGTAAAAATTCCATTATAAATAGTTTTACACTGAAAATTCCTTATAATATCTTCTACTAGGATATCATTGCCCATAGAATACATTGGCACTTGCCTGAAGCACTGACCTTTATTCTGTACAGGAGCATTACATTTTAATACGTATACCCCTTATGCCATATCTATACAGGTGAAAGATGGGACTTTCTAGGGTAAGATAACAAGCTTACATTTGTATTCCCAGATGAGGGATTGGGAGAACAAGGAGGAATAATGCAATCAAAAGCACTCCAATGTACAGACAGTGTAAAACTATCAAGTAAAAGAGTGGTGCAGTCAGTGGGAGAGAATGAAAGAGCAAGTGGGATAAAGCAGTGCTTATAGCTCTGTATGACACAGGCTGGACTTTATGAAGACAGGTGAACTGAATTTTGATCCTCCCTGTTTATAGAGCTCTGAGAATTTATAGTATGAGTCAACTCACATTTAGTAGAACTTCTTCACATCCAAAAAAATATTGTAGTGTCAATGGGATTCTGCTGTGTGTAAAGCAGGTGATAAAGCTATTGCTTTTTCATTTACTTCTCCATTCTTCAGAAATTCATATGTAATTATTTGCTCTATACTAATTCCTTTCTAATCTTATCTATCGGTGCTGCGAAATTTAAAAATTAAAAATGACACAAAAGCATTTCAACTGAAATACAGCAAATTGATCACCTGGATTCATTAAAATTACTTGTGTATTCTGTGGCTGTGGTTATGCAAAAGATCTAAGTCAGTCATCATGACTGTTCCTACTACAGCTTTAAAATCAGTAAGGATCATGGGGTATCGTTTAGGGGCAAATTTTCAAGCAATGTCCCTAGTATTTTCATTTCAGAATTGAGGCTCATCACTGACCTTTTCCTTTGTCTGCTTTACTTGGCAATACTTTTATATGTCAGTAAAAAGTCAATCACAACATGGTGCTGTTATATTCAGGGTATGAGGAAACACACCTCTCATGTAAGAAACGACATGGCAGATTTTCATGTACAGAAACTGCCTGGTACTTAAAAAACAATCCAAACCAACTGAAAAAGAAACCTTGTAGGAAGGCTAGGAAATGATGGAGAATCTGTTTATAACATAAATAATATTTAGGCTGATAAATATGTTATTTTTACTGTAAATATGACCTCACAAGGTCTGTAGTTTCTCCTATTTAATTTGATCTACTGGCATCTCTGGACAAATTTCTGTTCCTCTTATGTTCTCAACTTATTTTGTGGGAGGGGTAAAGTGGAGGGATAAGGTATCATGAGAGGAGTCCACCTGATGAACCTCAGCTGTATGAAAGAATGGAGACCACAAAGCAACTGAACACTGGTTCCGTGAAGCAACACATATAAACAGAAATTCTCAAACTGGGCAAAAATTGTGCTGGTCTGCAGCTTAGAGAGGTTTAACCAGGTTTCTTTTTATGTAAATTTGAAATCTTCTGCAAATATACAGTCTTGCATTTTATTTTAAAATGCAACTAATATTTTAGCTTTACATTTACACACTTTAGCCTTTGGAAAAAGAGTCTTAAATTTATTTGACAGGCCTGTCGTAGTTACATCTGAGTTAGGTGAGAGCACTCAGTACAGTCTTACTCTTTTTAATTTAAAAATCCAAAAGTAGTTCCTTTTTCAGGTTTTATCTTAGATTTTACTGGATTAATGTAGTGACAAGTGTTAGTAACAATCGTAAAAATGTTTTGTGAAAAACATTTGTAATAACAGAATATAATAGCTATTCACTACTTCACATAAAGCTGTGTCCTAACGTATTTTTGTTGCTAACAAAAGATTAAGGTGTGTCCATGTGCTTTCCATTAAATTTCTCTTACGACAGTAAGACTATGCTAAGGGCAAAATGGCAGCCGTCTTACTGGCTTAGTCTGCTGGAGGGCCACCACTGGGCTTGAGTAAATTGCTTGCTATTAAGAAAAGGGTTGTACTAAACCCTGACAAAGAGGGAGGAGGACAAGTGTACATATACATAAGGAAATGTGACAATAGAGTGGAGATATGCTAAGAGCACAAGGCCAGCAGAACACAGTGATTTCATGCAGCTGGAAATCATGTCTGTTCCAATACATATTCACTGCAGCAAAAGCAGCTTAGTGAAACTTCTGTTCTGTAAGGAAATCTTCATAAATGCAGGCCTTCTGCATCTTACTTGAACTGCCACATAGTGTGTGTTGTTGAAACGTAACTTTAAATAGCTTATGAAGACATCCTTATGAATTCAAAATTACTGTACTTGCAGAAAAAGCAACAATATCCATCTGTAAATCCTTTAATCATAAGCATTAAAGAATAGTTCTTCAGAGAATCGCAGGCTGCTGACTAAAGTTTACATTTTCTTGAGTTGCTTTTGGTGCTGCTAGCTATTTTTCTCATGCACATGATGCTGATATGAAGTGACACTTGCACCTGTTGTCACCATCTTATGGTAATTAGCATAGTGCCCTAAGTAGTAGCAGGGCCATCACATCCAAACATAAGCCATTAACATATTGCAGCTGTCATCAGTAGGGAAAGCTAATGGAGTTAGTGGATTTGCACACTACTGCATACCTTGGCTCAGCTAGCATAACTCCCCATATTGGGGTCATTGGGGATAGGAAAAAGAAATGTGGGATGTAGCCAGTCAGGAGTGAAAGAATACATTTTACTGCAGGTTTACTTTCATGTATTATGCATGTTCTTCAAGGTCACTGCATGATCATTTATAAGATTTTAATGAGATATCAAAGTGGAAAGAATGGAATGTAATTAATGTGATCATACAGAGTAGATACAGGTATAAAATAGCATGCATGAGGCAGTCAACAAAAAGTGGGAGCTGTGAAGAAAAAAGGACTCTTTGGCCACATTTCAGCCTGTGAAACAATTTTTTTTTTTTTTTTTTTTTTTTTTACAGTACTTTCAGACACTTAACATCCTGCCAGTTTTTCCCAGCTAACAGTGAAATAATGGAGGGAATTAGAGAGTGGGCATTCCACTGCTTCTCTTTGAATACAGGCTGCCTGCACTTTCCTGCTTTGGGGTAAAATGGGTGACTTATAGCTTAAAGTACGGTAGACCTACAGAAACTTGATACAGAGACTTAATAAAACCTCTCAGTAGGAGGAGTTCTTTAGAAGCTTTTCCTAGGATTACTGGTTGTCCCCTACTTGCTCCAGTTCTCCAGTTCCCACCTTCTTTGCACACAGAAACTGTTGTATGAAGGCTCACCTCTATAGATACATTTTGTTTTGTTTTGGTTGCTTTTTTTTTGTTTTGTTTGTTTGTTTGTTTGTTTTATTTTGTTGGGGAGTGGAACACAAATCAGGTTGGTTGTGGCTGTGGTCAGTGTCCCCAGTACATCTGAGTACCAGCATAAATGCTCAGAAGCAATGGGGAGGAGAGAATATCTTAGCAATGCAAAAGGTAACCCGATCTAGGTAACTAAATTAGAGACTAACCCTGTCTTGCAAACTCATCTCACTTTGGCCTTTGGTAAACCACAAGCTAACATTTTCAGATGTGGGTAATTAGATACACACTTAAATCTTTTAAGTGGAAGTAGACAGCCGTGCTGGAAAATACTTTCTTTCTCTTATACCATCAAGAACTCTATTCTCCCTTCTGCTTTTTTAAATATTCTGCACTTTGCCTTTTTCTAGGAGGGCTTTTCTAGGAATATATTTGTTTGGAAAACAGATTTATCAAAACCCTACTTCAAACCTTCCCCTAATTTTTAAAGCAGTAATTATTTTCTTTTGACTTTTTTTTTATTATTATTATTATTTTTAAATGCCTTTTGTAGTTGTTTAAAAAAGAATTTGAAATAATTGTTTATTCTTACAGAAGAAAGCAACTTAATTTTCCTCATCTTCCCATAATGATTAAAAACCAAGAAAGCAATTTTTTAATTCTAAATAATAATAATAATAAAAAAGAGAATGTGCACTCAGGAAAATAAAAACAAGGTCATTTCAGGGATTTCCCTATATATGTATTTGCTAAGATATTTCCATTTATCCACATAATTTTTGTTAATTACTTGAAAGAACTTTCAAGTAAATACATATATAGTGCAGTTTACATATTAGTTGGAGTGTGTGCTTTTAAAATTTGTTTTTATTTGCAAGAGAAGCAGCTGCCCAAGCTGAACTTCAAAGATATTTGTTCTGGAAATAAGAGTTTATGAATGTAAGTCACAGAATCACAGAATTACTGAGGCTGGAATAGACCTTCAAAATTATCAAGTCCAGCCTATGAGCCAACACCATGACATCAGCTAGGCCATGTCATCAAGCACCACATCCAAACTTTCCTTAAACACCTCTAGGTATAATGACTCCACCACCTCTCTGGGCAGTCTATTCCAGTGTCTCATCACCCTTTCTGTGAGGAAGTGCTTCCTAATATGCAACCTAAACCTCCCCTGGTGCACCTTCAGGCCATGCCCTCTCATCCGTCACTAGATGCCTGGGAGAAGAGCCTGACCCCCACCTCACTACAACTTCCTTTCAGGTAGTTGTAGAGAGTGATGAGGTGCCCCCTGAGCCTCCTCTTCTCCAGGCTGAACAACCCCAGCTCCCTCAGCCTCTCCTCATGAAACTTTACCTCCAGTCCCTTCACCAGCCTTGTCACTGTCCTCTGGACCTGCTCCAGCACCTCAATATGCTTCTTGAAGTGAAAGGCCCAGAACTGCACCCAGTACTCAAGGTGAGGCCTCACCAGTGCAGAGTACAGGGGCAGAATGACATCCCTAGACCTGCTGACCACACTATTCCTGATACAGACCAAGATGCCATTGGCCTTCCATGCCACCTGGGCTCACTGCTGGCTCATGTTCAGCCAGTTATCAACCAGCACTCCCAGGTCCCTCTCTGCCAGGCTGCTCTCCAGCCACTCCTCCCTCAGTCTATAGCGATACACGGGGTTATTGTGGCCAAAGTGTAGGACCCTGCACTTAGCCTTGTTGAACATCATATTATTGGCCTCAGCCCATCGACTCAACCTGTCCAGGTCCCTCTGCAGCATTTCCCAACCCTCCAGCAGATTGACACTGCTCCCCAGCTTGGTGTCATCTGCAAATTTACTAACGGTAGACTTGATCACCTCATCCAGGTCATCAATAAAGATGCTGAATAGAACTAGGACCAGTACTGATCCCTGGAGAACACCACTGGTCACCGGACACCAGCTGGATGCAGCACCATTCACAACCACTCTCTGTGCTTGGTCATCCAGCCACTTTTTAACCCAACAAAGGCTGCACCTGTCCAAGCCATGGGCTGCTAGCTTTTCAAGGAGGATGCTGTGGGAAACTTTGTCTAAGGCTTTGCTGAAGTCTAGGTAGACCACATCAACAGCCTTCCCCTCATTTACCAGACAGGTCACCCAGTCATAGAATGAGATCAAATTGATTAGGCAGGACCTTCCTTTCCTAAACCCATGTTGTCTGGGCCTGAGCCCCTGGTTGTCTTCTACATGCTGCTTGATGGCACTCAAGATGATCTGCTCCATAATCTTGCCAGGCACTGAGGTCAGGCTGACAGGCCTGTAGTTTCCTGGATCCTCCTCTCAGGCCTTCCTGTGGATGGGCTTCACATTGGCCAACCTCCAGTCATCTGGGACCTCCCCAGTTTGCCAGGACCAGTGATAAATGATGGAGATCAGCTTAGCTAGCTCTTGTGCCAGCTCCCTCAGCACCCTAGGATGAATCCCATCCAGACCCATAGACTTGTTAGGATGTAAGTGGCACAGCAGGTCACTAACTACTTCCTCCTGGATTACAGGAGGGGTATTCTGTTCCTCATCCCTGCCTACCAACTCAGGAGCCCAGTTGCCCTGAGGATCAATCAATCTTTTTGTTAAAGACTGAGGCAAAGAAGGTATTAAGTACCTTGGCCTTTTCCTTGTCTTTCATAACCATGTTCCCCCCTTCATCCAGTAAGGAATGGAGATATTCCCTGGCCCTCCTTCTGTTATTAATGTATTTATAAAAACACTTTTTATTATCATTGACAGAATTGTCCAGATTAAGTTCTAAATGAGCTTTCACATCTCTAATTCTCTTTCTACATGACCTTGCAATATCCTTAAACTCTTCCTGATTCACCTGACCCTTTTTCCAAAGTTCATACACTTTTTTTTCTCCTGAGTTCTTGCAAAAGCTCCTTGCTCAACCAGGCTGGTCTTCTACCCCACCAGCTCATTTTTCAACACACAGGGACAGCCTGTTCCTGAGCCTTCATAATTTCATTCAAGAATGTCACAAAGAATAGGAAGCAATTAATAGGAGCTTCTGATTTGGATTCTAGGAAAAAAAGATGAACAGAGAAAAAAGCAAGTATTTCTTCAGGTAGGTTCTTTGTTTTGGTCTTTTTCTTCTTCATTTCATTTTCTGCTTCTCTTCCTTCTTTTTTTTTTTTTCCCATAGCATTTTCCTTTCTAATGCCTTTCCCAGCCCTGCCACTTGTCCTTAACTTATGCCTAATTTTTCTTTCTCTCCCCATGACATAATATATTGCCACTGAAATATCTCTCCAGAGCCACAACCTTGTAGAGGTGATGGAAGAGAGGACAACATGGGGAGCATCTCTGTCCTTGCTGAAGGAACTGTTTGCATATGTGGAAGGTTAGTTCAGCCCACAGCAATGTCCATGTAATAACACTTACAAAAAGATGCCTTGGAAAACTCATTTAACACAGGAGAGACATATCACAAAGTTCACAAAGTAAAAAGTGCTTATCCAGCAGCAGATGGTAGTTCCAGCAGCTCCCTAATCTGTGACTCCCTCCAGTGGATGGTTTACCATAGTTTACAAAACCAGATTGATAAGTATGCTTTTTTCATTAAGCTGGCTATGGTAGGAGTTAGGGAAACAATACTGCCAGGAAAATGCCAAACTGGGGAAGGAGAGAAGGAAAAGCAAACCCCTTAATTTTAATATCTGTTGTCACAGAGCACCAGGATGGAGCACCTTCCTCATGATGCTCCACTAAACACAACCCCTCAGTCAGGTAATGTGGGAGGCAGGCCAGCCTGACATCCTTCTGTTGCTGCCCAAATCTCTTGCTGTTGCCCTTTGGGAGGACATATCCCATGTCCTAGTTTTGCAGTTACCTTGCCTTTTTTTGCTTGAAGGAGTTCATATTGTTCACAGGCACAGTCTGGCTGGTGAAAAATGGTGCAGGAAGGAGAGAAGGGCAATTTTTGAGGTGGGCACATGACAAAAAAATTGAAGACATGACAAAAACCTTCCAGTTTCCATTTCTGACCCTATATAAACAAACTGGATTTTAAAAAGAGAGTAATTTTAGGAAAGTCGAGATATCTCAGACCTACAAAAAAATCAAACAATTTAAAATTCATGAAGGTACCATCTTCTTATTTATAAAAGGTTAAGTTCCCCTAAGCTATGAAAGAAAAACACCCTCTGAAGACCTAGGAAGGCAGTAAACACTGGTGGCAAGTGACAGGAATTGATCCTGCTTTTCCATGCCTGTCATGTCTCTAAATTTTATTTCCACCATTTCTAGGGTACTGTGATAAGCAAGGAAGGGATAAGAAAAAGGATTGAGCTGAGGCAAGACTATGGCCTGAGGGCGATGGTACCTGGGTGTCTGACTTTTTCTCAATTAGTAGGTCTCCCTGCCTGACTGTGAGATGTGCATCTAACTGGGGACTTAGACTGTTGCAAGGTATTGATTAGCCATAATGTGAAGTCAAATCTGAATAAAAAAGCATTGAGATCAAAAGCTTTTCATTGGAGACAGCATGCCCTCCAAGTCAAGGGTCTGCAGAATCTGATGAGCTCTGTTTCCTTTTTTGTCTGAGAGAGATTTCCACGGTTTACTCCTAAAGGTTCTCTTGATAGGAATGTCCAGTGGGCCCTCTGTCAAAAAACCTGATGTCTCAGATTTGACAAGTGCTTGTTAGTATTTCATCCCAGATCACTCAACATGCACACAAAACGAGAAGATATGATGGCTAATAATGCTACATTTCAAGTTAGCTGCCCAGTCATTTTTGCTGGAAAATGCACTGATTCAATCACTAACATTAAATTGTCTGCATTAAAGGAAAACAAAACACAGCCAGCCATGAAATGGATTGTTTTTCCAACTGCTAGGACACACAGCTCAGTACAATTGATTGCATTGTCTTGTTTGATAGGATGTCCAGTTCACATACAAAGCAAAATAAATTACTGGTCTATTAAAAATAGCAACAACAAAAGAACCTGCAGCAGAGAAAATTGAGAGATTAATTTTAATTATTTTTGTCTCTTCTGGAATTTAGTTTTCTTTTCACTTAAAATGTTTGTAAATGAAGAAATGATCCTTCACACCTTTACACTCATGAGCAATGTCCTTTCAGACAGTGCCATTCCTCTAGGAGATCATTTGAACCTGAATTTCTGCTGCATCATGATTCTATCCCTTGTGAGTGAGGGTTGGTTTCTCTCAAAAACTCATAGGAGGGCAGAGGCTTATTCTTATGGTCTATTCATTTGAAGAATTTACAAGTCAAGGGTTTAGGCCAGCAGAAACGATATATTTTAGTAGTAATATCTCTGGTCATTTTCATAATAGACTCCACACTTTGTTTCTTCTTATGTAGTTCACAATCTTAGACCCCAAGGCAGAGCAGTAGCTGTGTGATTATGATTGACTGTGGGACTCACTGAAGGTAACAAGAGTTCCTATTCATACTGGTGTATGAGACTATTGGAGATGGAACAAAAAAGACCAAAAGTTTGCTAATTAAAGTGTTGCATTTACTCATTCTAAGGTATTTTTGAATAAATTAGTGAAATGTGTGTTTACAGAGATCGTATAAGTGATACTTTATACTTGAAATGTCTTCTCTTATATTTATGACACTTCTTGCTTCTAAGGAACTACATGTCCCATATATCAGCAAAAGCCCTCTCCAAAATCATCCTCCCTTCTCAACTCCCCTTTCAGCACTAACGGTAGCTCCCAGAGGTCTCACCCAGGCTAGGAATAGGACTCAGTCCCTTTCTGTGACAAAATGGATTTTAAGAGTACTGTTCCTCTCTCGAAGAACCCTGACTATGGGCATATGAGCTGCACCCAGAGCTTTTGCATGAGTAAGTGTATGAGCACAGGCACTGTGCAGGGGTGCAGGGCAGTCCTTTATCAGGGTGGGCACTAGGAGCTTCTCATATTTCTTCTAGTGACTGGCAGATGATTCACCAGATGAGAAAGAGCAGAAACCAAACAATGGTAAAAACCCCCCTGAAGTACTGTAATCAATCAATCCTAACTATAATGGTTATGAGGTTGCTCCTGGCTCAGATACCGAGTTGCAAAAGCCCAGCTAAAGGAGCATTTTTTGGTACCTACAGTCACAGTTGTGCAATCCAGACACATTCATGAACAAACACATACAGGACAAAGAAGAGAGATGAAACAGCATGTGATGAAATAGAGCCTTCAACCACAAGCCACCAAAATGAAATTCGTGGTGTCTGGATGCACAGTGGCAGGAACACGATGACCTTGTAGTGGTTCCAGGGTGAAAACCCTGTAAAGTATTCAAGCCAAGACCCTGTTACGAGCTCATTTTCCTTCCAGAAGAGCCAGATTGGGTGAAATGTCTCTCCTTCCCGCAATGGTGATTTCCATCACATGATGGCCAGGGGTGGGTCTTTTCCATCTATATACCAACGAATGACAAAAGTGTGAGCTACTTCTCCAGGCCTTTAGCCCCCATTGCTCACAGTGCTTCACTTCCAGCTTTTCCCAGCACAGCTCAAGGTTGTGAAAGCATAATGGAGCCCAAAATATTTCTTGCTGCAAAGTATTCGTTGTGGTAAATGTCGACTATAGCAATAAGGCACTGAAGGCTGTGCATTAGCAAGCTATTAGTACATGCTGAGAGTGCTCTGGTTGCCTTCTAATGCACACTCTGCAATGGCCATTACAGAGTATGAGTCATTATTTTTACATTTTTTTCACATTTTTAAAAATCCTTTTCAAAACACTTTTGCACAATTTCAGGAGATGTGTTTTTTTCGCGAGAAAAAAAAAAGATATTTATGAATAAAATGTGAAAAGGGTAGGTAGGGATAGTTTTCAGTGCTTTTTGACTAAATCTGAAAGTCACTGATTCTCCCTTACCCTACTCTCTTTTCCTGTGGTTTTCTGACTAGCATAGATTGACCTATCTCCTCCCAGAGTCATCCTTTGGCTTTTGCAGTTTCAGTTTATGATTGTGCAGCCATTTTATTTGATTAAAATAAAACTTTGGCAGATATATGACATTAGGTTCCTGTCTTTCACACCAGAAAAAAATGCAAAATGTCCGTAAAAGTCATAAGTTGATCCTGGAAAGCAGAGTATGCCTTTAGCAGGGGAAGATGCCACATGTTCTATCCTTGAGCCTCTCATTTCTATCTCTGTCCCATAATTGTCTTTGCTTATGCCCACAAAATGTTGAAACTTTTGCTCATGTGCTTTTTCCCTATTGTGTGTTGAATGCAACAGTGTGACAGCTGTGCACAAAAGGCAATATTGATGTAGGCAGGTTGCAGTCACAACTGATAAGCCTGCTAAGAAAAATAAAGTTATGATCAATTAGGCTAGGATTAATTCTACCTAACTTTAAATACCTGAGGTGTTTAAATTAGGACTATAATTGCTCTAGGCTGCCTTAATAATGAAGTGAAGGTTAGATGTTTCCAAAATGTATTTCATCCAACCTAAGGGCTAAATCATCCTCTTTTACTGACAAGATTTTACATGTCAGTGCTTCTAATTTTATCAGCTAAACGATGAAGGTAATCTGACTTGGGATGAATCTGAGACATTTTTTTCCCCAACTTTGCTTCATTATTTAATGTTTAGGTATTTCCAGTGTGAATATATGTTCTTAAACCATCAACTGTCTCTGTAATGCTGGAATGTCAAAATAATGGTGTATTTTACTGTTGATATCCAAGCAGCATGCTATGAGGTCCTTTGTGAAAATGCCCTAGAGAAAGGATGTTTAAAGAACAGATTGGAAAAAATATAGAAACTTACAAGGTATTTGGCAGGGGAGCACGTAAAGATCACAATTCTTTGCAAAAGAATTGTGTATGTGAGTGGGAGAAGGTAGTACTGAAGTGCTGAAGCCTGCTTTTTTTTTTTTTTTTTTTTTTTTTTTTTGTGAAATATAAGATAGTTTAAATATATATATGGAATCAGACACTTTGCTACTGAATAAAACTGACACTGAAGGAATATTCAGTGTTATGTTACAGCCTCTGAAAACATAGCAAATGTCAGAAATTCCTCTTTTAAAGAGTCCTCACTCTTGTTCAATAACTTCAACTGTCAGAGCATGGAGCTGTATCAAAAAGGATTTCACAGAATCAAAAGGTTTGCTCCTTAGCAACTCTGTCAACAAATTTAAATTGCTGCATATCATGGCTGTTCCATAATCATTTGCATGCAAGATTTGTAAACACAGATTTTCATTGTGCATCCTGTTGTCATGGCTGGTAGGGAGGCAAAAGGGGACAAATACTCCAGGGCAGGGGCAATGTAGGTTCCAAAGGAGAAGATGTAATACTAAATAAAAGGACCTGTGTAGCTTACTTGACCAAAATCTTGTCTAGTCCATGAAGTAGAGGTTGCAGAGGCAGCAAACCCAGTCATAGACGTAGTACTGCAGCAGTCCATGAAGTCAAAAGAATAAATTTTCTTTTTTGTGTCAAAAAACATTGAGGATGATATTTTGGACACTTCTTACACAATAATCTAGAGGCCCAAATGCACTTCAAACAGACGTGTGTAGGCTAGATTTAAATAAACTTGTTTAAGGCTTTGTTATACCAATAATATTATACCTGAGGCAGTATGTGACTCATTTGTTGTGCATTTCCCTGCGATTGAAGTAAGGCTTTTGCAGCCCAAACTCAAGGCTGTGCTGGTGCAACTGCTGCACTAGGTGCTTCAAAGCTTTTCAGATATATCTGGGTGAACTCCACTCATGTGTACCTCTGGAATGCCAGGCTGACACACTTTTGCCTTTTTTTTTTCTATAGTGTCATTAAAGATTGTGGTTAGGAAGTGATGAATATAGTCCATTTTAATTTTTATGTGATTTCAACTGTATTTATTATTTGCTGAGTACCTATAATGCACGTAGTACTAGAGGACACACTATATTTAACGTAATGCATTTTAGATCCACTTTATATAATAGGCTAAGCATTTATAAT